>JAXCGZ010020905.1:45000-95000 GCA_037179515.1 Halocaridina rubra | reverse complement strand
CTGAAAGAGTGGTGATAAGTTTAGCTCCTTCACACTTTTTCTCTTACCTGAGATTACTTATCTCGGTTATCCACTTCGTAACATGTCTTTAAACTTTCTACAATATGTGTATATGTTATTACAAGTGCAAATTCCAGAAAGGTGCTGCATATTCACACTTAGGCCTCACATAAGTCATGTTAATATATCTGAAGATATTTCTTTCCATACTTCTGAAGGACACCCTTATCTGCTTACATAGCATACACTGCATTTGCTATGCCATTTAAATGCATTTCCTGAGAGAAATTTGCCAATGCATTCACTCCTAGATCCCATTCGTTCAGAGATTTTTGAAGTTTCATTTCTACTTCTGAATACTTAAACATGGGCCTTCTCGCACTCTTGCCCATTCTAATTACATTACATTTTGATGTATTGAATCTCATTAGCCACGTTTCTGACCACTCATCCAGACTGTTCAGATCCTCCTAAAGTATTCTGCCATTATGTTTGTCTTTAACTCTCTTTACAATCTTTGTGGCATCTGCAGATATTAAAAAGAATTTACCAACTCCAACATAATCATTAACACATATAAGGAACAGAAATGGCTGGAAACTAATCGCTGACTTCAGTTTGTTAATGCATATCATTGCTCCCTTCCTTCTAGATAAGTTTTTATCCCCTCATTGACATTTCCACCTATTACTTGCCATTGCGTGCAGCATTTTAATGAGTCTCCCATGTGGGACTGTATGTAACGGCTATTGAAAATCTATGAATATGCAATTCCCCCAGCCTTCTCTTTCTTGTAAGAATAGGCTTACCTCAACATAAATTTTCAGTAAATTTCTTAATGTAGACCTACCTTCTTTGAGGCCATGTTGTCTCACTAACAAAAAGATGAAGGACTGCAAGTGAAGAGAAATGTGTTTCCTCAGTAGTTTCTCCCTAACTTTGCAAACTATGCTAGTTAATGAAACAGGTTTTTAGCTTAAAGCTGTGTTTCTGCTTTCCTTATTTGAAGATAGGTACCAAGTTTGTTTGTTTGTATATTATTCGCGCCCGGGAATGATGAGGGGAATTCTTTTACCTGTCCTTGTGATACACTCATAAAAAAATTGAAATTTCTAGAGATTGCAGCGACTTTTCAGTTATAATACATACAGCAACAGATAATGATCCATCGTATTTCTTAAGTACTTAAGGTGATATATTGTCAAGCCTTTTAGCTTTATGAGCATTTAATTCCATCATTGCTTTGCATACTTCTGTAGATGAAAAGGTGATGTTCTCTAATACTGGCCCCTGTTCTTTCATATCTGTAATATGGAGGTGCAGTATTCTCTGTTGTAATTGATAACTGATACTTCTTGTTATATTCCTCCCATGTTTCTTCATCTGCCAAAATAATGTTTCTGTTTACCCGTTTCTCATCTAGAATGTGTCCTTTGACCTTTGATTTCTCTCTGAAAGAATCAAGGAAATGTTTGGTATTTTCTTTAGCTCTCCTTATAATATCCCCCATATGCCCTCTCTTGTCTCTATTCTTTTACATATGTACAGTACTCATTTCATATTCGTTTATACCTTTTGCCAAGCAGTTTACTTTTTCTTCTCAATTACCTACTCCAGAATATGTCTCCTCTCTTTTGCCCTCTTACATTCGTTACTGAATATTTTTTTTGGCATTAATAAAACGTATGCTGGTAGATGGTATACAACAGCTAACTGTCCTCTCTTATTTCTAGCAATATTTTTCTTACATCTCCTGCACAGATTCGGTGTTAAAATTGCTTCCCAGTCAATACAAAAATGATTATTAATCCTCTTGTAATCAACTTTTAGATGGCTCTTCGTCTTTTCTTTTTCAGCCCTTGATGATTTACTCAATCAATGATACACATTGGACACTATTCCAATTGGTAGATAATACTCATTACCAACATCCAAAACATTATCTGTGGAGTCAATATCTAGCAGTGACGGTTCATCTCCTTCCCTGGCCCTTGTTTGTCCCAGTGGAGTTGGTGCAAAAATTTTTCTTGCAAAGACTTCATTTGTGTGTGTGTAGTTCTGTTAAAGTGAGGAATTGAGCTTCCTGTACTTCCCAGTGTTTATTCTCTCGTTTTCTCATAACTTCCTATTTTCCTACTGCCGGGGGCGTGGACAAGGATATCGCCTAGTGTTCCTCTGTATGTCAAAGAGGTCGGCTGTGTAGGACTTACCTTGGGAATTTAGGATACCCCTATTTCATTTATTTATTTATTTATTATTTTTGAGAGTTAGAGCACAAGAGAGGGTTCTGGTAGAAAAACTCAGACCTATACTTTATGGGTGTATGATCTGACTGTGCCACCTATTGGAAAGGGATTATAGAGTGGAAAGCAATAATTACCATCTTTCATCTTATGAGACTACTGAAAATGGTAAAGAACCAGAGGAATGCCAAGCCTTTATTTAATTTGTTTCTTGTACAATTCAATGAGGTAATGTAGTGAGGTATTGGTTATAAAATATGATAGCCATTACTTTGGCTCTTTTGTTATGGATAGGGCAGCCCTATTGATTTCCTAGGAAGAAGACATGATTTTATACAAGATATGTGTGTTTCATTTGACACAAAAGTTACTACAATACATTTTACACCTCAGGTGAAGCGACAGCTACAGTATGCTGGAGTAATGGAGACTGTAAGAATTAGGCAGCATGGATACTCACACCGCATTCCTTTTGCTGATTTCCTCCGAAGGTAAATCCTCCTTTTGTACTCCATGATGATATTAGGTATTAATATTCAGACTAAATAATCTGAGTTCATATTTTACCTGTATTTTAGTGTTAATGTTTGCACTTTATATGGTTAGGAATATCTTACCATTATGATACATAATTTACAGTTACAAGTACCCTACAACTCTCCATTGGAGCATGATTTTACCTCCTTTTTAAGAAATAGAGATCCCTTTTAAATAATTTTCCACCCTATCTTTCCATAATGGACATTGCATCAGATATAATGTTTTCACGTGTCCCATACTCTTATGATGTATATTCTCACACTTAGTTTCACTACAACTTACTCATTATACAGTACTCTGTTATTTGCAGGTTATCATACACACTGTTTTTACTTTCCTTGTTAAGAGTATTCTTTTACTGTGAATCTTACATTACAAAGTTCTTGTTTTTATAGCTCGTAACAGGCCGACGGTAGTTACAGATGAACTAGAGAAACATAAAGCAATGTTTTACAGGAAAGGATATTATGTGATTAAAGTATGTTCCATAATGGCCCAATGGAAGCATAGCAATCTTATTAATGTGGCTATTTTATTTTTCTGATGCAGTTTGAGTTATCTATTTGAATATTTTAACCGTAGATATTGCTTCTTGGCCTTCAACTTTGATGAGAGAGTGACGGCATCTAAAGAGAATTGTCGCCTGCTGCTGCTTCGACTCAAGATGGATGGATGGGCTTTGGGCAAGACCAAAGTATTTCTCAAATATTATCATATAGAATATTTGGCCAAGATGTATGAGAAGCAGGTGTGTATTAGATAGCAGACATCTGCCAATTAACATCCAAGTTACGTTCTAAAATGAGGACATTCGACAATTTGAACGCTGAGTGACTATCATATGTACTCAAACCTATACAGTATGCTGTAATGTACACTACTTGAACTATGCTACCAAATAGGCAAAGTACTCAATAGTACTCTACTGCATGCCAGAAATAATACTTGCATACAGTAATAATAATAATAATAATAATAATAATAATAATAATAATAATAATAATAATAATAATAATAATAATAATAATAATAATAATAATAATAATAATAATAATAATAATAATAATAATAATAATAATAATAATAATAATAATAATTATAACAATAATGATGATGATGATGATGATGATGATAATGCATAGAAAAGAATTTAATAAGTGCTTTATTACATATTGAAGCTTGCTTATTAATTACTGAAGATGTATTTCATAAAACCCAATGACTAGGATTGAATGGGTCTGGAGGCTGTCTTGCAATTATGATTCTGGAGTAAAATACAATTTAAAAAATCTTATTTCTTAATTTGTATTATCTAGTTTACTTTTTAGACATTATGTAAACCTTTCCAGATTATACAGAGTAAAAATAGAAATTAGGTAATTACACTACGTTGCATGCACTGATACAATTTATTTATTTATTTATTATTTTTTTTACTAGTCCATATCACTAGAGACTTTCCAATTTTACCCTTCCACATTGTCTCATAACAGCATCGTCTTGATCTCTTTATGGATGAAACTCTTTCAGGCAACAGTGTAGAAACTGAAATTATTTGATCATATTGAAGTTGTTAAGATGAAATACTAAATTCCATCCTCTTCAGATCCGTCGCATCATCCAAGTGCAAGCTTGTGTGCGCCGTTGGTTGGCTAAAGTCCGATACCAGAAGCAGAAATGGGAACTTGCTCGTTCGGTTGTAACGTTGCAGAGGTAGGAATAACTGGCTTGATACAGTACATAGATGTAGAATGTCCTGTGGCTATTAGATCCTATTTACATTAATTATAATGAGAACAATAGTTTTGTGTTTCGTCGTTTCATTATAAGTAGCGTTTTCACAGTCCCAATTAGCGACAAATAACTCGGGGACATCCTGTACGTAAATATAAAACTTGGAGAAAAACTTCCAGAGATGATGCTTTGCTTAATAACTAATTTATTCAATATGTAAAGAACAGCAGCACTATAATTTGTTTATATTGAAACAAAAGTGAGAAGAAGCTTTAATATCAAGGAACAGTAGTCTGGCAGGAGAAATATATATTCATCATACCTATATCTTTACCATAAGTTTTTTAACTTTTTGAACTGAAATTAATATATACTATACATCAATTCCGTTTTCTAGACATTTGTGGAATGTTAAGAAAATATTTTTTCCCTAGTTATACGCGAGGTTGGATTGTTAGAAAGCAATATCAAGAGTCTCTCAAAAATGAGAAGAATGCGAAGGCTTCATCCAAGAAAGGTGTTGCACCTCCTCCTCCAGACCAAAGAAAGCTGGAACATAAGGACTCAAGTAAGTTATGGAGTGTTTTTCTAGTTTCATTTACTTCATACTATGGGTAACTGATGATTAACATATTCTTGTTTTTAGGAATAAAATTACAGTTTTAGGTACTTATGCCATTAGAAATTGTATTGATACAATAGTAACTAATATATTTTTAAATGTCTAGAAAAAAAAAATAAATAAAAAAAAAATATATATATATATATATATATATATATATATATATATATATATATATATATATATATATATATATATATATATATATATGAACGCGTTAACATGTAGAGCAGTGGATGAAAGCCAAGATGATGGGTGCTCTTGGAGCCCAGTCATCCCAGGATCAAGAGGATAGAAAAAATGACAAGAGTGGATGGGCAGCAGCGCGTCAGATGTCTCAGGATAGTGGAAAAGTTGTCAAGGATGCCATGAAGGATGGAGACCTAACAAAAGAAGAGGCAGCTACCATTATCCAATCATGTAAGAGCTATACGCATAGCATAGAAGTTGCCTGAAGTGTTCACTATCGCTTCTTTTCCTGACATGACGCTCACAGTAAATGAATTTGATGTCTGGCTACAATACCTAGTTTTTGCTGCTTTCCCTGTACCTGTACAGTTGTTCAACTTACGCTTTTCAAGTTGCACAAAGTTGCAGATTCTTGCATCGTCTCCTTGTCCTTGCATATATTTCCTTACTGTCGACAACGTGTTCCTACATACTATAATATACACGCAAATCTAGAGCTAAAATTTAGCAGAAAATTCTATTCATGTGTAAATTCATTTAAGCGCTACATTCGATTTCCTATTCATTCATATTTGTTGTACTGTAATGTATCGAAAGGTAGCATTTGCTTCTGAACAAAGGGAATGTATTTGTTGTCAATACCTCCCTTGAGAATATAGTCAGCATTTTACTAGTCTACTCTATATTTGCATTTTTATCTGTTAAAGCCTTATCCCTTTTAGCTAATGTTAGAATTGTATGTCATATAATGCCACAGCTAAACTGTATTTGGTAGAAGAGGTCATCAGTAATGTCCAGCAAGAGGAACTGTAAATTAACTACTGAAATATTCATTAGTTACTTCGCAAATTCATCAAGATATGGATTCGGTTTTAAGTCACGAACTCCCTTTTCTACTAAGGGCTAGGACGGTTGCCTTCTTACGAAGGACTTGTTTTGGCAGGTGTAATCGTTACCCTGAGTGTATGCCCTTACTAACTTCAGTCCGTGACGGGGCGCGAATCCTCGACCTGCCGCCTCAGAGTCGCAGACGCTACCATTTTGCCACGGAGACTACTTCGCAAATTCATCAAGACAAGACCCAAAACTGTTATGACTGACAATCCTTTACAGGCTGTAAGCAAGCATTATTAAAAAGAACAACAACCGTGGTGAAGAAAGGAAAAACAGACTATTCTTAAATAGACTGGAAAAGGACAGAAAGAGGTGACTCAATTAAATGCACGTTTCTGACACCTTAGTCTGAAATACCAAGATGTAAATTACAAAAGGCCAAAACTCTTCACGGATAGAAGTGGAGGAAAAGTTCATTCATCCATTCTTATCATGATTAATACCGGACAAACATCCTTTCTTGACTGAACCCTGTCCCAGAGAATGTATGTACCTTTTGATCTATTGCGCAAGTGCAAAAAAACGACTTCTTGTTACACTTCTTCACATTGAAAAGTCAGGAGTAACATATGTAGACTTTGAAGTTTCTCATCATGCATACACTGATCATCGTTAATGCTGCCTGTGAAGTACCTTTACACGTTTGTAGTTATTGTACATTGGGATTTTTATATAATTTAGAAATGTATAGTTTTTTTATTGATATTAAAGTTTATTCTCATTTTAGTATATGAATAAGCTAGGATGAGTTTTATTGACTGCAATAGAAATGTTGTGTATCACATAGACGTAGTCATACTAAAAATGTCTTGATGAATAGATTGAATTTTAATTATTTTTATGCTTAGCATCATTAGTAAAATCAAGAACACTCTCAGAGGTTAGGAAAACCATTATTGTGATGAAATTCATGTTTTAAAATCCAGATAAACGTTACTTTTATAACCTTTGTGATCTGTCAAAAAATGGGCAAGAAAATAGCCTATTAAGCACAAGCTCTTTCTCACACTTATTGTACTTTGAGATTTGTTTCAATCTTAACGTCGTGATTGTGATTCTTCAATTCACAGATTTTAGAGGGCATTTGGCTAGGAAAGAATGGGGTCCACTTATTGAAGAGCGACTGGGGAGAGTGGTCGAGAAACATATTGATAATGCTGAGGAAGCATCCAAAGCTTTACAGGTAATGTAGATATCGTGTTGAAATTCTTTTTTACTCCAGTAATTCAAAAGACTGTTGCAAGCATTGCTCTTCAAGCATTTTTCCTTAACAGTTCATCTCCATCAAAGCTTTCTTGCAAACTTGTACTTCAGGTGTGATATCTGTGCAGTTCCATTTCTGACTGTGCTCACTTATTTATTAACACTCTTGTGAGATACCCAGTAATATTAATGTCAAAGTATCACCACATCAGGACCAAAGATTCCATGGATGTTGCTGTATTTTTCTCATGTTCGTGAGATCAAGTTTGTGCATTTTTTCATGATGGGTATTTCATTGTACCTTTCTACCCTTGCATTACTGGCCTATTCCATTAGAACCCAAATTAAGTTGTAAAATTGTCAGTTATATGTTAAAATAGAAGTGCTGTCATTTTATTTCATAAAGAGAATTATTATTATGAATACCAGAAATTAGGTTTGGATATACACTAATATGTTCTTAAATTTGAAAGAGGAGACGACAAGATAATATAAGAAAGAAAGAAATTATTATAAATCTTTTAGAGTACAAGAGAATTTTCAGGGATTTGAAACAGCCTGCGCGTCTCATTTAAAATTAAAATATACATGCTTTTAGCTTGTTAGATAGCAGAGGGAGCTAAAATAAACTGATCATTTATGAAACATAATGTGGTAGAAAAAAAATATGCAATAATAATATATATAGCGCATAAAGTAGGAAATTCAAAAGATATAGCCTATATATATACGCTAGGCAATTCAAGTGTGGTATGTAAATTTATGTCTGTTAAATATTAGCATATTTCTTGTCATGATTATCAAAGCTTCTTATATTAGGTTTAGAGAAATGCAATTAACTAATAAAGGGTAGTGTTAATAGAGCTGTCTTTCCTACTTGCTACAGGCCGAAGGTCTTAGTCCAGAAGAGGCTGCTGTGATAATTCAGAAATTCTGGGGAAAACATAAAAAGAAAAAGCAAGAGGAAGACTCAATAGTAAAGAAATCTGAGAAACCCCTTGGCAAATACACCAACAGTAAGAGAATGACCAGTCTCATCATGTTCTCTCAAAGTGTAAGTTTGATTATTAATACTGCATGCAGTAGCCAATTTCAGGATTTTCATGAATTACGGCATTTTATATATGTACAATTAAAGTTTTCATCTCATTGTTTGCTGTTACTTGGAATCTATAGGTTACACTAATAAATACTTTGTACACGGTACATTTAGTGAAGTATATCTTAATATACACAGGTACATATGGCAAATCAAGAAGCACACAAGTTCCTTCGTCGTCAGAAAGCAGGAGTGCGAATGGAAGAGATAAAATCCCCACCAAAAGATTACAAGAGACCCAAGGGATTTGACCAGATTCCTGCAAGCATCTATGAACAGCGCAAAAGGGCAGCTCCTCAACCAGTAAGTCAGTGTGAATGTCAGCTTTACTCAAGGAGGATTAGCAGTGTTCTCTTATATAAACTGGTATTGTCATTTTATTTTTTGTTTCTGCTGGAGAAGTATATTTTCTCTTAGCTTCCTCAAGGATTTGAAAAAAAAAACCTTGTATCATCTTTTAAGTCTAAACTCCCTCCGCCTCGACAGGCTCCATGAGTATGGACTTTACAAAACTTTGGAATCTATGTTGGTCAGGAAAACAGAATTATAGTATAGACCTGTGTCTCTCCTTCCCTCTTTGAAGATACGTACCGCGTTCGCTGGTCTCCAGCATCTTGGAATCTCCTCAGATTCCAGCAACTTTTCAAATATGATGCACAGCATTTTTGATAATGATTTAATACAATTCTATAGTACATAAGTTGATATATCGTTAAGCCCCTTACCTTTACTAGCACTTGCTTAAATCAACGTTTTGCTTACCAATGTAGTTGAAAAGACGATATTCTCTAAAGCTGGCCCATGATCTCTTATCTCTGCAATGTGAGGTGATGGAGTATATTGCACTGTAAATACTGACTGAAATTCCTTGTTCTTCTCATCGCAGATATATTCATCTGTCTCTGTAATGTTTCTATCTGCCCTCTCCAACTTTAAAACTTGTTCTATGACCTTTAATTTTCCACTGCCAAAGCTGTGGAAATGCTTGGAATATTCTTTAACTTGTCTGATAACATCGCTCTCATATGCCCTCTTCTCCTCACTTCTTTTACCTAGGTATTCATTTCTCACTCGTTTGTAATATTGCCATGCATATATACAGTATATTTCCTCCAATACCTATTCCTGTATGTCTCTCTCCACTCCTTTGGCCTCTTACATTCTTTAGTGAACCAATTCTCATTGGCATTAGTAACTCCAATTTTGGTAGATGGTATGCAACAGCTATATTCTCACATTCCTCACAAATTTCGTACATCTCCTGATAGTGTATATCATCTTAGATGATATACACCATCAACGAGGCACAGTGGCCACTTTTTTCCAGAGCAATATTGTGTGAGCCATGGTTATTCCAGTCTATTTTTCTATGGCTAATATCCTCTATTATTAATTTCCTATGCTTCCAGTGTGCCCATATTACTTTCCTCATAAACCTCTAGTCTTTGCAGATTCCTAGGTGAGTTGCATATTATTAACTGTTTTAATGTTCTCCAAACCAGTATTTACCTAAGTGACAAGAAACTCCTTGAACTCACATTCTATAGCAATATTTACCTCGTCAAGCTTGAATCTTTTGGTTATAAGCAATACTATCCCATCATCCGTCCTCTTACAGCTCTCAACTCTTATTGTTTTGCAACCCTTGTGATTCAAACTTAATGTACATGGGATAAATTCCAAACTCACAATGCCACTGTAGGGTTAAGACCAATGGTCATCACTGAGAAGTAATAGTAAATATGGAAATAGGCCATCTATAACATTTACAGGGTTAAATATAAACACAACGAATTTCAGATTATCATATAATGAGATATTGCCAAGAGGTTCATTTTTGTGGATTGCATTTGTTTCATCACCAACATCCATAAGGGGATATTTTTTGTCTAAAATATGCATAATGGCAGAGGTGAGGGCCCCCAAAGTGAGGTATAGGTAAAGCCACTGTAATCTTCCAGTTGCAATTCATTTTAAAACAAATTTATATAAACTAGAAACCCATATATATTAGAAGTATTATCATCACAAAAGTTACACTGAGAGTAATAGTATAACACTGGAAAGAGCTTGACATTACCTGGAGTATGGTGGCCATGGATGAGGAGTTTTGGTAATTGCGGTTTACAATTTTTCCTATATTCTCAGAAATTTTCCATTCACATGACCTACCTTAAGATTAACCCGTGAAAAATAGAATCCTCCGACAAACTTATTGTCGGAAATAACAGGTAAAATTGGAAATTACCAATCGCAGTGTGCTAGGATCTGAAGGCGACTTCCAGTCATAGACTAGAGAAAGAGAATGAGATATATGGCATTGCAGTAAATAAGGAAGGGGTGTTGACCCCCATTGCCTAAAGCTCATAAAACAGATCAGCATCATGTGCTTGGCTGCAACATTTTCTGGAATCAAATCAGTGCCGGGGCAGAAGAGCAGTTTTCCAGGAGACACTTCGTAGGATCCATAGGAAAACAAAAAAATATTATATGTTATGCGGAATTACATTTCATAGGCAGTTTCCATTCTGGCATCATTAACTCATAAAAAAAATTTAAACTGATATTTTCTGCTATGGTTTTTGAAGGTTGTGGGGGTTATTCCACTTACTGCAGACGAAGGTAATAAAACTTGAAGCAGACTAAACTGCTTTTCTTAGTAAAAGGTTTACGAAATATCTCTGCTGCACTACTGTTATGAAATTCTTCAAAGCACTATGTCAAGTTTTGGTTAGTACAAGTCTTGTACTCTGTTCTGTAATTTAATGTTAATTTCTTTTTCAAGTTTCTAGAAACTTCGTAGGAATCAAAAGTAATTACAGTTCAAAGTGCAAACCTTACATACTAGAATTTTTGCAATTATTTTCATAATAAACTCAGTGGAATGATATTTACTTCTTTTTCCCAATAGCCTGGTAGCAGTAACCGACCCGTTATCAAGATCACATCAACCGATGATAAAGTGTCAAATTACTACGACTTTTTACAGGAGGAAATGAGAAGGTAATATATAAATACAGTAGTATGTAATCAAACTCATTTTTATTAGCTGGTACAAAATAATTTTAGAAAGTAGGCTATCATGCACTTTATACTAAAATGGGATGTAATTCACTTAGGAAATTATAGAATATCTAAGGGTAGCTAGGAAAAAGTAAGCAACACACAAAATTATGAATAACAGCGACAAATGCCCTTCACTCCTACCCGCATCTGTTTTCTATTTATTCGCTAATTCACTCAACCTTTTCGATGTCCCCCCCCCCTCCCCTTTTTTCTTTAACAGAGCAGTGGAAGAGAGTCAGAAGACAACTTGTCAACAATGACTTTTGTCACGAGGTGGAGTTGAAGAAATGAAAAACTCTCGCTTCACATTCGTCTAGGATTTTACATTCCCTTTAGCTGGGCCTTTTCTAATTTTATACACAAATAAACTTCTGAAGTTGCAGAGTGACAGTCCTACTCCAAAATGCATCTGTTTATTTTCATTCTTTGAAGAAAATAAGGTGAAAGTAAAATAGGATCTCTGTAAACTGTTCAGCTTAGTGTAGATTCAAATTATTAGAATGCAAAAATACAGAAATTAATTTGCATTGCACAGATAATAAGTATTTAACATGGTAGGAAATGTCTCAAGTTCCAGCTGGGATTAGAATAGAAAGCATTTTACTCAAAAGTGTGTAAGTAATAGTAAATTATTGTAATAGAGAAAGGAAATTTACCCATTTTGTTTTAATTCATCTTAGACAAGTGTTATTCTTGTATAAAGGCACCTGTCAATAACTCTATAAATAGGTGATTAGAATGCTGTGTGTTATGAAAGTAACATTCTATGCTGCCCGTGCAATCTTTATAGCCTATTCAGTCTCTGAGAGACAAAGATTACGGGATTTCTGGTAGGAACTGCGTTATTGAGCAAACTTGGTGCAATTATTCTATTTTATTATATTGCATATCTTTGAGATATCAGTAAAATTCATAAATTGTTAATAAATGAAAACTATTGCCCTTTTACACCTAAAAGATCGTTTTTCCTTACTGGTAAAAATTCAATCTTTCTCTGAATAAAAAAAATTATGTTGATTACGTGAATTTTAGATTTGAGTATTCCTTTTTTAGTACAGCGTACTTGGGTTTCTACCCATATAGCTTAATGTGCACTTATATCTAACATAAGTTTATTATCTATGTAAGGCTTAATTTATATATATATATATATATATATATATATATATATATATATATATATATATATATATATATATATATATATATATATATATATATATATATATATATATATATATATATATATATATATATATATATATATATATATATATATATATATATCTATATCTATATATATATATATATATATATATATATATATATATATATATATATATATATATATATATATATATATATATATATATATATATATATATATATATATATATATATATATATATATATATATATATATATATATATATATATATATATATATATATATATATATATATATATATATATATATATATATATATATATATATATATATATATATATATATATATATATATATATATATATATATATATATATATATATATATATATATATATATATATATATATATATATATATATATATATATATATATATATATATATATATATATATATATATATATATATATATATATATATATATATATATATATATATATATATATATATATATATATATATATATATATATATATATATATATATATATATATATATATATATATATATATATATATATATATATATATATATATATATATATATATATATATATATATATATATATATATATATATATATATATATATATATACATATTATATATACATATATATATTATATATATATATATATATATATATATATATATATATATATATATATATATATATATATATATATATATATATATATATATATATATATATATATATATATATATATATATATATATATATATATATATATATATATATATATATATATATATATATATATATATATATATATATATATATATATATATATATATATATATATATTATATATATATATATATATATATATATATATATATATATATATATATATATATATATATATATATATATATATATATATATATATATATATATATATATATATATATATATATATATATATATATATATATATATATATATATATATATATATATATATATATATATATATATATATATATATATATATATATATATATATATATATATATATATATATATATATATATATATATATATATATATATATATATATATATATATATATATATATATATATATATATATATATATATATATATATATATATATATATATATATATATATATATATATATATATATATATATATGCATGCATGCCTATTATGTGATGGCTGTTTTCCTTTTTGCTGGACGATATTTATACAGTACTTTTTTCCATTTTCATATTAGACAAAATATAATGTACCCATCTTGTAGGTATACTTCCTGGTATGGTTGAGGTGAATGCTACTAAGGAGACATATAGGAGTAGTTCTGCATGTACTGGTGTATGTTTAGTATCACTGGTCGCTATGTGACTTGATAATGCTCTAAGCTATGACAATGGTAATAATTACCTTCACACCACTAACCTTATATCACTCTTCAGTCCAACTCCGGACTTTAATCCTGAGACACCATGGGATGCTCCTTTAGCCTCCAAAGTGCATCAGGCCAGTAAACAAAGGTCAGTTCAGGTGTAATAAACAAGATTTTTGTAATTTTGCTGCTTGCTTCCTGCATGACTGCAATTTGCATGTTTTATGATGTCAAAGCTTATGTATACATTTGTAATTTTGCACGTAATATAACAGCTATTGTTTAGCATATGTACATTCGCTAAGGTGTAGTAACATGGTAATCTCTAAGTGTCTACAGATGTGAGTAATTTCCTGATTTGCTATCAAAAAATAAGTGGCATTCATAAGATAAATACCATGAATTAAAGGAGTTATGATATGACTTTACATGAAGAAGAGTGTTCTCTGACCTGGCAGGCAATGAATAAATTTACTGATGGCTTAATGTTTTCTAATAGCTCAGTGTTTGCTCAAGTTGGTTTTCTAATGACATAAGATTTCTAACATTCAGCCCAGGGCATGGGTTTCCAGACTTAACAATGTAGTATGGTGACCCTACACTGCCAGGTGAAGTTGATATATTATGAAACAACAAGAGGAAAAGGGAAAGAAAAATTAAAATGCCTCACAATAAAAACAAGCCACATATAAACCTTATAATGGGTACTAAGAAAGCCTCCATTTGTCGAGCTCAGAAAAAAAGACATTTCCAAGAAGAGAATCAACTTACTGCATATGGGCACAACTATTCGAAGACTCCATAAAGTCTCGGCAAGAAAAGCCTACATCTCTTTAGGGTGGGGTTGGTGTTCCTCTTTTTGCTGATTTATGTTAGTTTTATATTTCTTATTTGTTTTTCATTAGATAACTGTTTTTCAGAATACTTTTTTTTTTCATTTATATATGCTTCAAGTTTTTTATTTGTAATTTTAATTGTATATTTAGGCAATTACCTAATTTTGCTCACTGAAAAGAGCCCTATACTCGTGAAATACCATCACCTGGTCGGCTCCATTTTTATACTCAGTGATACTTATCATATTTGTCCTTAAAACTAGGAACTGAGTTAGCAAACTACCTCCTCGCTTAGCGAATTTCAAATATCAAAAACTCTTACACAAACAAAAAATATTTCCTTACATCCTGCAAAGAATTTTTCTTTAGTAGCTTCAAACTATGACCTCTAGTTCTAGAGCCAGCCTTATCAAAATATTGATCCCCATCCACTCTGTTAAAACCATGAGGGAATTTAAATACCGCCACCATATCCCCCCTCATTCTTCTAGTTTCGAGTGATGGTAAGTCTAATTCCCTCAGCCTCTCCTCATAATTGAGATTGCGTATTTCTGGCACCAGTTTTGTGGCATGTTTTTGAACTTTTTCCAGATTATTTATGTGCATTTTCAAATGTGGATTCCAAAATGGAGCTGGATATTCAAGCTTTGGCCTCACATATTATATGCATATTTCTAAACATTTCCTTGTCCATGTGTCTGAAGGCTACACGTACATATGCTAAGAAAGCATATGCTGCCCTTACTGTGTCATTTATATTCTTTTCTGGAGACAAATCTTCAGTCTCTTGAAGTTCAGCTCCTGCTATTAAGTATTCAAGCTTGGGCATACTCTACTTGTATCCATTGTCATTGCTTTACATTTTGAAGTAATTCATTTCATTAGCCACTTTTCTGACCACTCATGCAGACTATTTATGTCTTCTTGAAGTTTTCTACCATTGTTCTCGTCTCTTAGTTTCTTCACAATCTTTGCAATATCTGCAAACATTTTCATGAATGAATTTACAGACTCTGGTAGGTAATTTATGTATATAAGGAACAAAAGTGGCCATAAAACTGAACCCTATGGAACCCCACTACTTACACTTCTCAATTCAGATACTGAGTGTCTTATTCTAACCCTCTGCTCCCTTCCTTCTGAGTGAGTTTTTATCACTTCCGAGACATTTTCACCTATTCTTACCATTGTTTGTAGCTTCTTAATGTCTTCCGTGTGGGACCGTATCATATGCCTTCTGAAAATCTAGGAATATGCGATCTACCCAGCCCTCTCTTTCCTGTAAGATCTACCTTATCTCATCATAAAATTTTAATAAGTTTCTTACTGTTGATCTGCCTTCTCTGAATCCATGATGTCTCACTGACAAAAAGATGAAAGATTTCAAGTGAAGAGAGATGTGTTTTCTTAATAGTGTCCTCATAACTTTGCAAACTATGCTGGCCAAGCAAGCAGGCCTATTGTTTAGAGCTGCATCCCTCTTTCCTTTTTTGAAGATAAGTACCACGTTCGCATGTTCCCAGCATCTTGGAATCCCCCCAGATTCCATCGACTTTTCATATATGATGCATAGTGCCACCGATATTGGTTTAGCGCATTTCTTAAGTACCTAAGGGATATATCCTCAGTATCTGTAACTTTATGGGCATCTAACTCCATCAACGCTTTGCTTACCTTTAATACCAGCCCATGAACTCCTATCCCTGCAATCTGTGGGAGGGGCATATTCTTCTGTAAATACTGCCTGAAACTCCTTGTTCAATTCTTCGCAGATCTCTTCATCCATCTCAGCGATGCTCTCATCCGCTTTCTTTAACTTTAAAACGTGTTCTTTGACCTTCAGTTTTCCTCTGATGAAGCTGTGGAAAAGTTTGGGATTTTCTTTAGCCTTCCTGATGATATCCCTTTCATAGTCTCTCTCTGCCACTCTTCTTTTACTTAGGTAATAATTTCTTGCTCTTTTAGAAGTCTGCCATGTATTTATGTGTTTTCTTCTCCTATACCTTTTCCAGCATTTGTCTTTCCTCTCCTTAGCTCTTTTACACTCATTATTGAACCATTTCTCTCTGGCATGGATAAATCCTATATTGAGGAAAGGTATTCATCAACTGAATCTTTGGATCCAGTTCATGTTGGTGTAGTAAATTCCCTTGTGCGCAATCTAGAAATCTTACCCCAAAATAATTCCTCCACACTGTGCAGGTCAAGATTTATCCAATCTATCTCTCTATGATTAAAATATGCCATGATGATGATGGTTGAGGTAAGGGTAGGGGTGTTGAGCATATTTATGCAACAATTTACACACGGGTAAATGAAAATTTGAAAGTTCTCAAATGCAACGAAAGCAACACATGTAGAGACACTAGATATCACTCCAATGAGTGTAGACTGACTCACACTTGGCATTCTAACATTCTCCTCACTCACTCGGCCACCGTGCAGCTTTGGTGTGCATGCAAAAATTCAAGCTTCATAATTCGCACTCATTCCACTTAAGTTTTTAAGATTTTCTAATTATTTTTATTCAGTATTTAAATATGTGTATAACTGAAAATTTGCAAGTATATTTAGCTTATTCATTGGGACAACTGTATAAAGACTGAGAAAAAAATAGCTTCGAGAGTTAAGAATTAAAAGCAAGGCAATGAGGAGTCGAAACATGCGCATGGAGAGATTAGATCTTTAGAGGACATCACTATTAATGGGAACATTGATAGATCACTGAGGACTTCCAGAGCAGCCCTGAAGTGAGAAAACTTGTTATATAGTCAGAGGTTGCTGATGTAAAAGTTTAGCATGACACCGCAGCTAATTATGCCTTATACCATGAATGCCCCATCAGAGAACAAGATAATCTAAGGAAATAAAACTACAATTTACTAGTCCCCAAGAGAGACTGACAGAATATAAATAAATTAAATTTGGATATCACCAGTACTGTATTTGTATTTTATTAGATACCATTGCAGTGGTAGTATGTTCCAAAATATTTAAGAAAAAATTACCATTTCTTATCGATTTAAAAAGCGAACATTAGAGAGGCTTAAACGAGTGGTCAATAGATGTAAAGTACAATTTGACAAGTCACAATACACTCCCGATCTCTGGTTCTCTCTTTGTTTTCTTCGTACCCAGGCCTGATGAGGGTAGATTTATTTTTTTTTTGCCCGTCCTGGCGTCACAATCATAAGAAGAAGAAAAAACTGCATCTGTCCACAATGGAGGGTTAAAGCTGGTTCTCTGAAAGGGTGAAGACAAAAATGTCTCTGTAGTATCAAGGTCTAATTAACTTCCTGGAGTGTGATCACATCAGGGCCATAACTATTTAAGATATTTCAATCCATAAGCATAAGCATATAATCTGTGGAACATATATTGGTGGAGGCAAAATGTGAGAGAGGGTTAATTGACATAGAGTCAAGACTGCTATTGGTTCCTAACCCCCATCCTTTAAAGCCCACTCTTGTAATGGGTTCATTTTGATGCCTCAACACATTAATCACATTTATTTTATTCTTATGTCTTGAAGAATGCCCAGATTTGCTCTGGGGATTTAGACAAGTCATTTGAGTGCTACAATATAGTGTATTGGACATCTACTGGTGTTTAACATTCCTGTAATAAGTGGACAGGATTTCGCTGATAATAATGCCAAATTTTATATATAAAGGTTTATTTTAGACATTTTCATTAGATTTTGAAAATGACAGCAGCCATGAGGCTGTAGCATATTAATCTCATATGAATGAAATTAATTGTGGTGCTCCCCTGTCACATTTTATTACTTAAGGTCCTTAATAATATTTTATTAACAAAGCTTGGAATGACTGCGTAGTTGCAACCGCTTGCAATATTGTATATATTGTATTTGCGCGTATTTCCTTGCCAAGCTCCAATAATTTTATTTCTAAAGCCTACAGTTGCTGTGACGTCACAATGCCCTTTATTAGCTATAATGTTTGTACTGGGAAAGTTTCTCAGTAATTTTATTCAACTATTGACTATAACATATAGCCAATAGCTACGTGGGATGTGGAATACCCTGAAAGCTGATTAAAAGTTTAAGTTTAAAATATTCCACTCCTCAGAAATACCAAATAAACATATTTTAAAGTGCCACCTGTCTCAATGAAAAAGAATCAGTATTAAAGTTGTAAATAAAAAGAATATAAAATTTACACTATTTCCATTTTCTAAAAGCAGATCCCAAAACAATGGTGTACCTAAGGTTGATATACGACAAGAAAAACTACAAAAGTTGAAACAAGGATTAAAAACTCAAAATATGGTCAACGAAGAACATGCTGAAGAAAATCTAAAACAATGGAAGAGTGCTGTAGCTGTTACTGCTGGAATCAATCCTGTTGAGATTAAAAGGTATAGTACATAATAAGAGTTTAGAATTCTAAATGTTAAAAGCTTGATAGTTAAAAATATTACAATCAAGCACTTACTTCTGGATAGAAGCACTGTCTTCAAGAAACTGTACATTACATAAATAATAAATAGCACAATACATAACCTTTAATCAAAAAACTTCCTCTTATGGAGCCAAAAAATATTTACGCAGATCTCTTTACTTACGTAATTATGAAACCATACTCTCTTCACAGGGGTCGCGGTCCTTCTACAAATATGCAGGCTGCTTCTGACCTCAGACAGATGTTACGTTCTACTGGTAACGACCGCAAGCACGCTCCTTTGCCACCCTCAAATGACAGAAAAACCCCTGATGAATCCACGGAAGATGATCCAGGTCCTTTCAACTTCCGTCAAATGCTTAGGAAAACCAACTATGCCCCAACTGACACAATCCGAAAAAGACAACTTAAGAGGGATGGTGTCAATGGCTATGGGGCTGAATACCAAATGTAAGCAATGAAAGCTATTGTCTCATGGAAATATTATTTATTCATAGTTATTAAGCATATTCTACATGCCAAAGCTACAGTGTGTTAATGCTCAAGAAAAGAGCCTTGACCGATTTTAAAAGGTTACAGTTCTCATGTAACTCAAGAAGATTCATATTTTTAATAAAATACTCAGTAGATGGATCTTGAACACGATGAATTACATTATTTAACAGTAATTAATAAATTACAGTACAGCTTTCAGCAATTGTGTGTTCTTTACCATTAGCATTTTAACACATGAAAATGATAGACTATTAGGATATCTGTATTCGTATCATATAATATATTAAAAGTTTTATTTAAATATAGATAGAGTGCTTTTATATCTTGAAAGTCTCTGTAATAAAATAAGCTTTAGCTACCATAGTAAATCTATATGGTAATGAGATTGTCATTACTGATCATCATTGTTTTTATCATGATTATCATCATCATCATCATATTTAGCATTAGTGAATTTACTTTATAGATAATATACTAAAGCTAGTCATTTCTGCTTAGTTTTTTTCTGCAGTATTAGCTCGCATATCAGTAGATACTTGATAATCATCTCATCGAAGAAAAATCTCATGGTAAACTAATAAAAAAAAAAATATTATGAGGGCAAAGGACTGAAAAAAAATTCTAACCATTTTGTTATTGTTCATGAAGTAAAAGGATGAAATATGCTGACGAATTTTCTAGCATCGTCTCCCAAGTTTAAAAATGTGGTTTTCATATCAACTCAATATAAAGGGAGGTTTACACGGTCAAACGGTTCGTCGAACGTGGTTCGACAGACAAGTGTTTGAAGTGATGCTCGAATGTGTGAACGGGGTATTTGGTTGTCGAACACGTTTGTCGAACGTGTTCGACAACCAAATACCCCGTTCACACTTTCGAACATCACTTCAAACACTTGTCTGTCGAACCACGTTCGACGAACCGTTTGACCGTGTAAACCCCTCTTTAAGGGGGGTTTACACGGTCAAACGGTTCGTCGAACGTGGTTCGACAGACAAGTGTTTGAAGTGATGTTCGAACGTGTGAACGGGGTATTTGGTTGTCGAACACGTTTGTCGAACGTGTTCGACAACCAAATATCCCGTTCACACGTTCGAACATCACTTCAAACACTTGTTTGTCGAACCGCGTTCGACGAACCGTTTGACCGTGTAAACCCCCCTTAAGCATTAGTTATGCCAATATATTTACTGTATGCTTCAAAATGTAATACTGTAATCAAATTAGGACCAGATAAACTTCCTGAAATTTAATACAAAGTTGAATCCTACAATATAGTTTTTTCCAGTAAATTATTTGCTACCTATGGATTCTAGAACCTAAGTTTAATTGTTTGCATATGATATATGTCCAATAATGAACATCCACAAATTATATAAACTTTATTTTATTTCCATTTTACAATGGGTATTCGTCAGCCAGGACAAGCCCCAACCCCCCACTGTGATGTCCACCCACAGCAGTTCCTGCCAGTAAACAGCTTAAACTCTCGGTCTTGGACGGGGACCGATCTTTCGACCTCGTGAATGCGAAGCCAGCGCGTTACCACTGTACTAGCCAGCAGTACAGTTAAGTATTTTAGTACACACAGATATTCCACTTCAAGAACTTACAGGTTATAGGATTATAAGTTGTATTAAATCAATTTTGTCAATAAATACGTATTGAGATCTGGTTTTAAAAAAATTCTTTTTCGAGTTGCTGTTTTCAGAATAAAATTGCTAATACTCATTGTATAATTATTTAGATCACCTGTTAAAGAACTTTGAATAGAGGTATAAATCTTATTGGGATACAAAAAAATATGACGTAATTAATATATGTTAACTAATTTGTAGTAATCATTTGGCACTACGGAAATGCAAAGAGGTATCTATTTCTCTTGAGTACAAGTTTTTGACCCACTAAAATATGGAGCGTTAACGACGTCCTTCAAACTCATATATCATCAAGTCTACATTGACATAATAGTAGATTCTGAACAATGCATCATTTTAAAACAAGTCCGTGCAATTTTTTATTTTCATATCAAAGCACGTTTTAATTTTAGAATATGCTTCGTACATAAAAAACTTAAATTTTCCAAGTGGGCAGTAGGCTATGGATAGGGCTCAAACTTAATGCCTCTGATGTGCAAAAGTGATGTAAAGCTTGTACATTAGGGAAAAAAAAGATGGGGTCAGTTTGAAACAAGTCAGTGGTGGTAGTACAGCATATTATACCACATTGCAATGGAGGGTAATGGAAGATGACTTTGGAAGGATAATCTTATCCATGAATCTAAATTGCGAAAATTCAAATGCAGATGATGATAACACATGAATGAAAAAGCATCACCTACTTACAAAACCAATACCAGGTATAGCAATATAAGCTCATTATGTATCTAATCTGCAAGGCAAAGAAACCATTGCTAAAGATCATATAAGAGAATAGAAAGATATTTCTTTCTCACATATGAAGGAGAATATTTCAATGAATTAAACATTTACATCTAGGTATATAATGTTTTGCAACAGACAAATTTTTTATGCATTTTTACTACCCAGTGCTCCATATATGTATTAAGAATATATTAAAAAAACAAAAATACGTAAGTATCCTTGTTATTATTTTTTACAAGTGTGACACCGAGCCAGGCAAAAATAAATTGTTCTCATCATGCCCGGGCGCGAAGAAAACATTGAGACAAAGAGAAAGTAGAAGATTAATGACAAGGTAGAAATAAGATTGTTCCGGTTTTACGTCACGGACTCCCTTTTCTACCAAGGGCTAGGACGGTTGCCTTCTTGCGAAGGACTTGTTTTGGCAGATGTAATCGTTACCCTGAGTGCATGCCCTTGCTAACCTCAGACCGTGACGGGGCGCGAACCCTCGACCTGACGCCTCAGAGTCGCGGACGCTACCGCTTGAGCCACGGTGACTACTACTAGGTAGAAATAAGATAATGATGCATAATAGGAAAAGGACAGGCTGAAAGAATAGTCGAAGTATTGAGGCACAGGCTGAGAGAATAGTCGAAGTATTGAGGATTTAGAGATTGAAATGGATAAAAGCCTTTTGTCCACTAAGCATCAAATGAAGAAGTAGATTCTATGTACCCACAGCACCATTTAAATATGAACTTCAGGAAATGAGGTGGCATGCTTGATACTTTCGCATAACATTAAGAATACTTAAAAACTTTACCTCCAATTGTCAGGATTCGATCCTGGGACCAGTAGAACAGAAGTTCACTGCCTGGTGCACTTGGCCAAAGAAGTCAACAGAGAGTGACCTGCATATTTTACTGATGTTCCTGAATAGGAGGGTAGTAGTCCTGCACCTATGAATTGGAGAGTTTTACCATTCATCATATACAGCTTGAGGGCATAGACGACCGCCCTATGGGTCCTCCATGACCCGTTCTACCCATCCGTGGGTGGAGAATCTAAAACAACAACCATTCATACCAATCCATCAGTGACCAGCACGCACAATTAAGTCTCCTCATCATCATAGCTGTAATTTATTGCAGTGACTATTAGACTGCAGTGATGCAATAAATTATTTCTAGATTTCCCCTCCGAATATCGTGATTCGAGCCTGGGACCTGTAAAAATGAAGCCCAAAAAATAGAGCGCTAAGTCACAGTGTTCAAAAAGTAAAGTTGATAAATTTTTGCTACTGTTTCAGATTTAGGGTAGTTTACAGGTTTGCGGTCCATGCCGCTCAACGACCTCACCCCTCCGCTCAAGTAAGTAGTTCGACCCTAACCTGTATGATGAGAGGGGTTCCAGGGGGGCGAGACCCCCATGGCGAAGAGGTTAGGTAAGTACTTTTAGTTAGGATAGTAAAAAATTGTTTAGTATGCCTATTATCGCCATTTTTGTTGTGTATTCATCCGCCAATTCTCTAGATAGAGCCTAGAGCCATCTATTGGTAGGTTTTGAACATTGGTATGGCCCGCAAAACTGTAGGTGTTCCCAGATTTACAGAGGGCACTTCTGCACCTTTCGATCTGAAGTTTTATCACTCTGTTACCCTATCTGTAACCAGCAAACACATTATCATCATCGTCAATACGGAATAAGGTTATGGAATAAACTATTAGAATGTACTAACCCCCTTAGTGATTCTAAATATTTATTTTCTATTATAAGGATTCGAACCGGAGATCCTGTTGTGCAGGTCCTAGGTTCAAATTATGACAATGGGAAGCAACGATTTGAAAATAAGTGAATTAATGCATTCTTAATATTCTATCAAAAATTCTAGTTAAGACGAATTCAAACGGATGTGACCTAATTATCTCTTTTGGGATTACCAACAGGATTTCCTAGAGCTCCTCATTAAAACTAAATATAGTTAGAAAAAGGAGTTCACAACGGTAAGTAGTAACTGTTACTTTGAAAACAGTGTCCCAATAGTGATTTTTTATTTCCAATGACACTGAAATAAGTTGGTCTAATTCTATCAAGTAAAGTTAAATTTCATTATTACTAAGATGATATACTTTAGATAAGTTAAAGTCATTATATAAATACCAATAGAGAGAAGAATATCCAAATAATTCCTAGAGATCCAAAGGAAATTTGAAATATATATTGTATATATATCAGACATGAGACACATAGAGCTAGATTGTTTCTCAGTAACGAGGCAATTTCGCTGTGTACTGAGTTGTCAAAGTGATACGATACTGTATTTATTAAAGGGGAGTGCAATAATGCCCAAAACTGAATGCAGTGTTAATGACAAAATTGATTGTAAATATCACAAATCATTTTTATTATTTGATAACACTACAATGATTAATTCATATATTGAAATAATTGTCAAAATAAATTACTCCTTCGTAATAAATGACATGTAATATTAAACTAAAAGCTTTCATTTAAACTTGTACATCATAGCATATTTCGTTCCTATAAAAAAAATTCTTAACGTCATATTTTACACAACTAAACAGAAAACTGTACAGAGAATATCAGCGTATAGTGAAGTTATCACACAACAAAATAGTCACCTCTAGAAATGCTCCATATAAAACAGAAAATGATAAACAAATCTCTCGAACATGATGATTCCCCATTAATGTAACAGTGCATAAAACCATCATGTATATAGACTCCCAACCAAGTTCAGTGCATCCACCGACTTGTATATCTATTTTCATAAATACAACCTTTACATAGGGTACTTTATCCCAGTGCCACCAGTATTAAGAAAAACAACTGTGTCCCTAAAATTATTAATTATTAATCATCTATAAAATCTTGGTATTCATTTTGTTAATGAATTGTATATGGATTGCAAAATAGTTTGGGAATGACATTTTCGCATTAAACTGTACTAAATCTACCTAAAGAAAAGGAGAAGTTAGGCTTTTGTGGGTTTCGGTATGTGGTAGAAATGGAAAAAAAGGCTAAATTATGACCTAGGAAATAATTATTATGATTATAAGTTGATCTTGCAATGCTACTTCATGAAAAGATATTACTTCAGCACACACTGAAATGCTCTCCAATCTGTTTTACCATAGGTTCTAATATTATGTTTGAGTATACAATTTGAGTGTATCTGAACATCATCAACACTGTTTCTTCTTGCGAAGCACTTTAATTTTTCTAGCTACTATTAAATATGCATATTCGCATGCGCACGTCGAAAACCTTGAAATTATGTAGCAAAAGCTAAATCACTTATATTGTTACAATATCCCCATACATTATTCTGTCCTCTCTTCAAACATAAATATATAAATTTCTAACCACTACCCTTATTCTGTTAAAGTACTGCAGAGAGGGAAAAGCACTTTTTCCTTAAGCTCTTTGCTGCCCCTCTTTAGTTTCTCTTTTCGGGTTAGGTGTGCCCAACACGGAATCGAACCAAAGTAGTGATAGAACATATCACTAAGTATAAAATGGAACCGATCAAGAGACGGGAAGATACGAGCTTTGGGCTCTTTCCCGTAAACACAATTAGGTAATCACATAACGTTGGAGTTGTATTTTACAGGCTTTACGGGCAATGAGGGCTACGCCCCGGCCCATGGTTAGTTCTAAAGGAAATACACCCCTCTTACCTCTCCGCCTGTTACCAAGCCAGCTAACTCACTCATTCTTTTCAGACTAAAACAAAGCTTCCAAGAAATATTAAGGGGAATGGGGATGGGAGTTGACGGGATGCAAAACGATTCAGAAAAAAATACACTTTTTCTGTGTTAAAGTACTTTTTTTATGAATGTGACACCAGGACGACCAAAAAATAAAAAAATAAATCTACCCTCATCGGGCCTGGGAACGAAGAAAACATAAAGTAAAGAGAAACAGAAATGGGAAGTGTTGTAACTTGTCAGATGTGAATGGCTTATAAGAGATATGTAACGAATATCCAAGGAATATTCAGTGTTGATGCAGGCATAGAAAATGAACCGTTACTGAAGAAAAATTTAATATCGAACTGTCCTGGACAGTCCTATTTAAGTCCAAGAGGCCTTTCAGCTGTAGTATCACAACAGGTGGCTGGTTTATGAATGTCAACATGTATCCCTTCAAAAGTGCATAGGATCGAAGGAAAGCAGATGGGAAATTTCAGGCTTTTTGGAAAGGATTCGGAACCAGTTATATAGTTGATATTAACACACACAGAGGGCATTAAAACATACGCTATCAGTATCTCTCAGATTCTCCGTGTGTTTTAAGTGAACAAACATAAAAAAAGAAAGAAATTCACCCTAACCTTCATTGAAAGACTCTGCAGTTACTGTGTGTAGAAAATTTTTGCTTAGTAAGAGGACAGTGATGAAAATTCAAAAGAAATTTTTTGTTGAAATTTGTACAAGGGAAGGAACACTCGGAAATCGAGAAGGCAAGAAGAAAAAGTGGGAAAACATCTATATCATCAAAGTTACCTATTGTGTGTGTGTGTGTGTGTGTGTGTGTGTGTGTGTGTGTGTGTGTGTGTGTGTGTGTGTGTGTGTGTGTGTGTGTGTGTGTGTGTGTAATTACCTAATTGCAATTACCTAATTGTACTTACGGGAAACAGCTCAAAGCTAGTAACTTCCCGTCTCCTGATCTGTTCCATTTTGCACATAGTGATACTTATCATACTTGTCCTTAAAACTATGGATTGAGTTAGCATTAACTACCTCCTCACTTAGCGAATTCCAGTTATCAACTATTCTTCCACTAAAAAAAAAGTACTTCCTTACTTCCTGCAAAGAAGTTTTCTTTAGAAGCTTCAAACTATGACCTCTACTTCTAGTGTCAGCCATATCAAAATATCGATCCCTATCCACTCTATCATAACCATGAAGGAATTTAAAGACTGTCACCATATCCCGCCCTCAATCTTCTAGTTCTGAGTGATGGTAAGTCTAATTCCCTCAGCCTAGCATCATAACTGAGATTGCGCATTTCTGGCACCAGTTTCGTGGCATGTCTTTGAACTTTTTCCAGCTTAACTACATGCTTTTTCAAGTGCGGATTCCAAAGGGGGCTGCATATTCAAGTTTTGCCTCACATAGTTTACATAAATATTTCTGAACATTTCCTTGTCCATGTGCCTGAAGGCTACCCTTACATTTGCTAAGAAAGCATATGCTGCCCTTACTATGTCATTTATATGCATTGCTGGAGACAAATCGGCCAGTATGTTTACTCCTAGATTTCTCTCATTCTCTGTCTATTGAAGCTGTACTCCTACCACCGAGTAGTCAAACTTGGGCCTTCTTGCACTTGTACCCATTCTCATTACCTTACATTTTGAAGTATTGAATTTCATTAGCCACCTTTCTGACCACTCATGCAGACTATTTAGATCTTCTTGAAGTTCTCTACCATTGTCATCGTTTCTTTCTTTCTTCACTATCTTTGCATCTTCTGCAAACATATTCATGAATGAATTTACAGACTCTACTAGGTCATTTACATATACAATGAACAAAAGTGGCCCTAATACTGAACCATGTGGAACTCCACTACTAACTCTTCTCCATTTAGACACTGAGTTTCTTACTCTAACCCTCTGTTCCCATCCTTCTAAGCATGTTTTTTATCCATTTCAAGACATTTCCACCTATTCTAGCCATTGCTTAAAGCTTTTTAATAAGTCTCACGCGTGGGACAGTGTCAAATCCTTTCTGGAAGTCTAGGAATATGCAATCTGCCCAGCCCTCTCTTTCCTGTAAGATTTGGCTTACCTGATCATAAAATTCTAATAAGTTTGTTACTGTTGATCTACCTTCTCTGAAGACATGTTGTCTCACTAACAAAATGTTGAAGGATTCCAAGTGAAGAGAGATACCATTTTGAAGATAAGTATCACGTTCGCTTGTTTCAAGCATCCTGGAATCTCCCCTGATTCCAGCGACTTTTTAAATATAATACTAAGTGCCACTGATATCGAGTCTGCGTATTTTTTAAGTACATGAGTGGATATATCATCAGAACCTGTAGCTTTATGGACATCTAACTCCATCAGTGCTTTGCATACCTCGGTGGCTGAAAGGATGATGTTCTCTAATGCCAGCCCATGAGCTTCTATCTCTGCAATCTAAGGGGGTGGGGTATTTTCTACTGTAAATACTGACTGAAATTCCATGTTCAATTCTTTGCAAATCTCTTCATCCGTCTCAGTTATGCTTCCATCCGCTCTCTTAAGCTTTAAATTCTGCTCTTTTACCTTCAGTTTTCCTCTGACAAAGCTGTGGAAAAGCTTGGGATTTTCTTTAGCATTCATGGTGATGTTCTTTTCATAGTCTCTCTCTGCCTCTCTTCTTTTACTTAGGTAATCATTTCTTGTTCTTTTATAGATCTGCCAGGCATTCAAGTTTTTTTCTCCTCCTATACCTTTTCCAGCATTTGTCTCTCCACTCCTTAGCTCTCTTACACATATTATCCAACCATTTCTCTCTGGCATGAGCTACACCTACTTTGGTGACAGGTATGCAACAATCTACTATCTTGCCATGTTTCTCACAAAAAATTTCGTACATTTCTTAGACAGATTTGTTGTTAAATTAGGTCCTCCAGGCAATAACAACAAAAAGCTCATTCATTTTGATGTAATCTCCTTTTGGATAGTTCCTCCTCGTGTCCTTAGTGCCTCTACTCTTAGGCAGAACATCTTCAATGATATACTCCATCAACAACACACAGTGGTCACCCTTTCCAATTGGTGGTGCATACTCAACTTTTTCAATATCCAACACGTTATCTGGGAATACTAGATCAAATAGTGATGGCTCATCCCCACCCCTGGCCCTCGTTGGTTCCAGTGCATGTTGGTGTAGGAAATTCCCTTGTACGCAATCTAGAAATCATGCCCCGAATGAGTCCTCACCACTGTGTGGGTCAAGAATTATCCAATCTATCTCTTTATGATTAAAATCTCCCTTAATCAAAATCCTACATTTTCTCTCCTGTGCCATGTTAACAACTGAGTTTATGACTTCAATAGTCCCTATATGACTATCCTCATAAACTTCTAGCCTATATTAGTTCTTCGGTGGGTTATATACAACAGTTATCATAATGCTCCCTGACCAAGTGTTTATGCTAGCAACAAGAAATTCCTTGTACTCACTTTCTATAGCAAAGTTTTTTCTTCAACCTGAATCCTTTCACTTATGAGCAGTGCTATCCCTCCACCAGTCCTCTCGGGTCTTTCAACCCTTAATATTCTGAAACCCATAGGAAATACTGTGACACTGTTTATGTCCTCACTCAACTTAGTCTCAGTAGCTGCTACTATATATGCCTTACTGTTGTGAATCCTATCTTTTAATTCTACTGCCTTACCAGTAAATCCAGCAGCATTTGTGTATAACAAACTGAATGAGGCCCCATCCCCTGATCTTCTGTGTGTGTGTGTGTGTGTGTGTGTGTGTGTGTGTGTGTGTATGTGTATGTGTGTGTGTGTGTGTGTGTGTGTGTGTGTGTGTGTGTGTGTGTGTGTGATTACCTAATTGTGATTACCTAATTGTGTTTACGGGAAAGAGCCCAAAGCTCGTATCTTCCCGTCTCCTGATCGGTTCGGGAAGATACGAGCTTTGGGCTCTTTCCCGTAAACACAATTAGGTAATCACAATTAGGTAATCACACACACACACACACACACACACACACGTGTGTGTGTGTGTGTGTGTGTGTGCAAAATGGGGGGAGCTTTTATTGCCTTTGAGCAACCTCATCTTGTGGTTCAATATCTTGCTAAAAAAAATTATCCTTCCCATAGCAGTTAGTTTTATAATTTAGATATAATACAAATAAAAAAAGTAAAAAACGATCTGTCAATATTGGTTGAGTTGAGGTGCCAAGTAGCTCATGATTGTCCTTTTTTAATTTAGTTACCTTTTTATTGCTTACTTGCATTAACATGATCCTATGATTTCATATCTTGGTTGAAATTGGCTTTAAAGAAATTTTTTTCTATTCTGCTAAAATGATTAGCACAGCAGTGAAGAATGAATAATATATATATATATATATATATATATATATATATATATATATATATATATATATATATATATATATATATATATATATATAAAAGGTGTTTTGCTGACAGTGAGTGTTTTTCCTCGGTTGGATGTTCAAGCTTTTCTTCATGTGGGATTTTATTATTACCAAAGTCAAATTTTAAGTCAGAGTGTCTGCTACTAGGAAAATAATTCACGACCAGTGTTGCTCCACAGGGCTTTGTTCCTTCACCTACTCTGTTCCTTCTCTTCATTAACGATATTCTTCAGTCCTAATCCTCCTCTCTTCTTCACGCCTTTGCCAACCATTCTACCCTTCATTTTTCTTCTGCCTTTTCTTCACAACCTTCATCTGTTACTGGTAATCAATCTCATATCACTTTTTCTTCTACCCTCAACTCCGATTTGTAGATGGTATCTAAGTGGAGCACCCACAATTTAGTTAAACTTAATGCCTCCAAGACACATTTTCTGGCTATCTCTTTATCTTCTTCTCCCCCTGATAGCTCAATTGTCTTCGACGCTAACAAAATTTTCCCTCTTAATTCAATCAACATATTAGGAATCCACATAGCTTCTAACTTGTCTTGGATGAATCACATAATCCAAATTTCTATATCTGCATCCAAACAAACAAAACAAACAAACAAACTTTATTTCCATTTCAATACAATGGGTATTCGTCAGCCAGGGCAAGCCCCAACTCCCCACTGTGGTGTACAACCACAGCAGTTCCTGCCAGTAAACAGCTTAAACTCTCGGTCTTGGATGGGAACCGATCTTTCGACCTCGTGAATGTGAAGCCAGCGCGTTATATCCAAAAAATTGGGGGTTCTGTTTCGTTTTCGTCATTACTTTAACTCTTTACAGTTACTCAAAATCTATAAAGGTCTAATCCGTCCCTGCTTAGAATACTTCTAGCATATATAGGGTGCTTCTTCTTATGCTTATCTCCTTGATAGGGTTGAATCTAAGGCAGTCTGACTCATAAATGGCCCTTCTCTTACCTATAATTTGGAATCTCTTTCTCTTTGCCGTAAGTTATTATCCCTTTCTCTTTTCTATCGCTACTAGTTCCATCGCTGCTCTGATGAAGTATCGTGCTGCATCCCTCCCCCACTGCCTAGGACACGTAGCACTCGCCAAGTGGCCTCGTCTTACAGGTACTGAGTGGAGATATGTAGCTTGCAGATTTGTCAGTGCAGTGACTGCTTCTTCCCATCAACATCCAGACTCTGGAATTCTCTTCCTCCTTCTGTTTTTCCTAATTCTTGTAACCATCTTCCTTCAAAAAGCAGATCTAGAGGCATCTCAGGGCCTAATCCTGCCATATCTCTAGGTCCTCAAAACTTTGACTATTCTTTCTGTGTCCTTCTCCTTTGTGTTCATTACCTCATCTCTGCCTTGTCCATAACATCTTTCCATTCCTTCATCTTAATGTTTTCTTCGTGCCCGGACCTTTATTGATGAGAAAGTTATTTTTGGCCTGTCCCGGTGTCACACTCATAAAAAATATTCACAAAAGGATAAAACAAATCTCTGTGAGGTTAGATAAAAATTTTCTCTATTCCTATGAGACTCAAACCTCCCACCCAATGGTTGGGGGAGGGGCTGTATAGGATCCCTGGGATATACTTTAGGATACTGGAGTTAGAGTCCAGGGACCTCTTGACCTTCTTATAGGACCTCGGTGATAAAATTTAGCATATGAATTGAGAAATTTAGAAAGCTTTGAAACTTAAGTAAAAAAAAATGACACTACGAGAGATTATAGGAAATTTAGAGGAGAGTAACAAGACACAAAGGGAAAAGAGAAAAGAACTAAAAAGGAAATAAATAAGCTGGAAGGGGAAAAGAGGGAATTATAGATCAGATAGTAGGTCGGCCATGACACCACTCGCCCATTGAAATACTACGACTGAAGGTATTACAGACATAACTAGAACTGGCCTAGACAGCTTCAGATTAAGTTTTCATTCAGATAAAGTTCTTTTCTTATGCATGCATCTACATAAAATATTCTGGTGTACTTGTTACACATCTCTTACTGTGCCATGACATTTGACAAGTCACAACACTCCTCAGACTTTTTTTTAATGAGTGTGACACCAGGACAGGCAAGAAAACTGCACTCATCAATAAAGGTCCAGGCACAAAGAAAACATTATTACAAAAAAAGTAAAAGGTTAAGGATAAGGTAGAGATGATGTAATGATAAGCAAGAGGAAAAGGAAAGGCTGAAAGAATAGTCGAGGTACTGAGGACATAGAGATATACCAGGATTAGGCCCTTAGATGACGATAGATCCGTTCTTTGAAGGAAGATAGATGATAAGATTTAGGATAAACAGAAGGAGAAAGAGAGTTCCATAGTCCGGAGGTGGATGGGAGAAGCAGTCGCTGCACTGACCAATCCAAGAGCTACAAATCTCCACTCAGTACTCGTGAGACGAGGCCGCTTGGCGAGTGTGAAACGGCCTTGGCCCCACTCAGATACCCTCTGAAAATCGGAGTTGAGAGTAGAAGATTGAATTATTTGAGACTGATGAAGGTTGTTAAGATAAGGCAGGGGAAAAATGAAGGGTAGAATAGTCAGCAAAGGCGTGAAGATGAGAGGAGGATTAGGACTGAAAAAGATCGTTAAAGAAGAGAAGGAGCAGAGTAGGTAAAAAGAATAGAGCCCCGTGGAACAATGCTGGTAACAGGGAATGGGTTATATGTTGTACAGTCAACAACCACAGATATACAATGCAGAAAGGAAATGGAATACAAGAACAGAGAGAAGCGGTAAAGCCAAAAGTAGGGAGTTTGACCAACAGGGCCTTGTGCCAGACTCTGTCAAAAACTTTAGAGATATTAAGGGCGACGATAAAGGATTTCCCATAGATCCTCAGAGAAGATTACAATACATGACTAGCATAGTACAGGAGGTTACCAGTGAATCTTGCCTTGTGGAAGCTGTACTGGTGATGTTCTCTGGTGATCACAGATAATTGAGTTAGATTCAAGATGTTTCAAGAAGTGAGAATTGAGCGATAGCAGAGGTTAGGGCAATAGGTCGGTACTTTGAAGGAATAAAGCGGGCACCCTTCTTAGGAACAGGTTGTACTACAGCATGCTTCCAAGATGAAGGATAGATAGTGGTTGAGAGAATGAGGTAAAAAAGACAGCAAAGCACAGGATCCATTTTATCTGCAAACTCCTAAAGGAACCTTGTAGGGATGCATCAGGTCCAGATGCCTTGTTCATCCTTAGTGAACGATGAACCATATGAACTTTGCATAGAGAAAGGATAAAGTAGGGCACAGGGCTAGAGAGGGGTAGAAAATGAGGAACAGGTGCACTGTAATTGCATACGGAAGAGTTTGCAGAAAAATGAGAGCCAAAGAGAGTGGCTTTGTCAGTGAGGCAGCAAGCTATAGAACAATCAGAACAAATGAGAGAGGGAAGGCTTGAGTTACAAAAGTTATGGAGGAGGAATTAAGGTCATCAACTTACCTTCTTATAAAGGAAGCTTTAGACGTTCGATTCTGAGCATCACAGTGATTCCTAACTGTAATAAAAGATTAGTTAGTTAAATCAGAAGGAAAGGTTTGGTACAACCAGCGTACCCGATCCTTGGCCTGAATAGCCATGGAGCAGGCACGATCAAATCTAGGATTTGGGGGAGAAAGTTTTCGTAGAGGAGAGGATGAATGCCTCCATTCCCGAGGTTTTAATCTCGGCAGCCTTTAGGTCTTCCTGATCAGGGTTGCAGGACCAAATGCAGCAGTTATCCCATAGGAAGTCAAAAAGGAAGTTACGCAAATCATCATGTTGGATCCGCTCAAAGTGCCAAAGTTGGCGCTGAGTAAGAAGAGCTGTTGGAGGGTGAGCCAAAATGGAAGAGATTAAAATCACAGAGTGGTCAGATTTACGAAGAAGAGAAAGCACAGACTATGAGTAGTTTGAAGGATTATAAGTAGCAAGTAGGTCAAAGGTGCTCGCTGAATGTTCATGGTGATCGGAAACACGAGTAGGATGTTTAATAATCAGCTCCATGTCGCCAGTAATAGAGAAAGCAAGGGCCTCACTTCCTCCACATTTGTATGAGAAGAATTAAGCCAGTCACTGTGATGCACACTGAAGTCCCTAATATAGAGAACTTCAGCATGTGGGTGAGAGAGGATAGCAAGGACTCATGGCAAGAGGACAGATATTCAAAGAAAATCACAAAGTCAGTGGAATTAGGAGAGCAGTAGCAGAAGCAAATGAATGTTGTGGTAGTGAAGAGGTAGATTTTCAACCTGACCATTAAAGTCAGGAGATTGAAGGTCCATGAGCCTTGCAAAAGGAGTATCAGTGTTGGTGTAGGGACAGACCCCACTTTTGGAACGGATATGAGAATACTGATTATAGTGAGATATTTGAAATGGGTATGGGGAAGCATGGCTATTCAGCTGAATTTCAGGGAGAAGGAGGGGGTTAAGGAGGGATGTGCCCAAGTGCTGTTCCACAGATGAAAGAATAGAGTTCAGACCACGAATGTCAGAAAAGTGAAGAGTGAAAGAAGTGCAATAGTGGAGTCAACAAGATTCTCAGAAATTTTTAGCACCCTCTATGCTGGATTCTGGGGGCCATAAGCTGTGGACCTTCCATAATTATATTAAAAATGAGGAAAAAGAGAACAAAGAAAAACAGATATGGGGAGTGTTATGATTTATCAAATGCAATGGGATAACAAGAGCTGTGTAACGAATACGCCAGAATATTCAGTGTAGATGTAGGCATAAGGAAAGAACAGTGGCTGGAGGAAGACTTAATCTGGAGCGGTCTGGACTAGTCCTAGTTAAATCCGTAATACATTCAGTCGTAGTATTTTAACGGGCGGTTGGTGCCATGGCTAACCTACTAATCTCTATTTTTTATCTTTCTTTACTATAATCATGGAGTTCCACAGCTTATGACCCCCAGAACCCGGTATAGAGGAGTGCTAAGAATCTCTGGGGATCTTGTTGACTTCATTATTGATGTGAAGGTAGACACCCTTGGTGGTAGTAATGGTTTTGCCCTTGACTTTGCACCTCCTGATAGATCTGCTTTTTTCACTTTTCACTTTTCTAACATTCGTGGATTGAACTCCAATTTTTCGTCTGTGGAGCAGCACTTGGGTACATTCCTCCTTAAACCTCTCCTCTCTGAAAACTAGCTGTCTAGCCATCCTTCCCCTGACCCATTTTAAATCTCTCACTATAACCTGTATTCTCGTTTTCGTCCCAAAAGTGGGGTATTTGCCTACACCAACACTGACACTCCTATTGCAAGGCTCATGGACCTTCAATCTCCTGATTTTGATGCTCTCTGGCTGAAGATCTTTCTCTCCACTACCACTATATTCATTGCTTCTGTTACTGCTCTCCTAACTCCACTGACTTTGTGTCTTTCTATGAATACCTGTCCTCTTGCCATGAGTCTTTGCTATCCTCTCATCCACATCCTGAAGTTCACTATTTTGGAGATTTCAATGCATACAACATTGAGTGACTTAATTTTTGTCATACTGATGTGGGAGCAAGTGAGGTCCTTACTTTCTCTATTACTCATGATCTGGAGCTGCATATCAAACATCCTACTCATATTCCTGATTGCAACAAATATGCAGCTAACAGGAGATTCAAGTTTTGAGTATTAAATAAGATAAAATCATGTCACTGGTATATATCAGAAAGTCTATACACAATTATTTAAAACATTTTACTGAATACATAATACAGAATGTCTTGAATCACCTTAAAGTTGTCCAGTTGTTTAATCTTCCTTACCCCAAAGTCTAATTCAGTTTTACATCAACAGCATATAGTATCTTACAGCACGCTAATAAAGCTAATTACCATTTCATTACAGACACTAAAATGCAACGGGACTTCACATTAATGCTGATTTTCACAGTTTGCATTATATCTGCAAAAGTAACAATTCTTGGTAAGTTTTGTCATACCAAAGCTAGCATTAAGAACACAGCTATACTTCAGTGCACTTTCTCAACTGTAAGAATATGAAAAATAAATATTTGCAAAACTGGCTTACTAGTACAATAATATCTCCTTTGCTCATGTGAAAGCCATTATCTTAATCTACGGGTATTAAGGTGATATTTGCACTGCAGTATATCTAGCAACCACACCGTTTACGTATCTGCGTAAACTCCTGAAATCCTCTATCAAAAACCCTTATTTTCTTATATTCAAAATATATTAGTCCTGAACTGAATGTTAGCAGAGATCAATATAAAAATTTGCTTACCAAAAATTGAAGTAACTTATCCGCAGTTTGATAATAATGCATATTTTTTAATAAAATGCCATACTGTGATGCAGCAGACAGGTTGGTCCAATGGAACACGATAGTGGAACATCAGGGTGTCAAAAACACTGCCTTTTCTACCCTTTTGCATTAGTTCTTCTGTTCAAGATGTAAATTAAGAAGGATGGTATTATCTAGCTTTCCCTATCTTGTCCCTTTTAGTTGGTTCTTATGACACAATGGGAATAAAAAAAATACCCTTTTACTACAAAGCTAGTGAAATATTTCAAAGGTCAAATGCATTTCCTTATATTTACTAAAACTCTTCATATTTCAACATTAGAGATATTTTTTCTTAAAAGTTGTCCTAAAGTAGCATCGCTGACGAAAAGAAGCAACACTAAACTACGATACATATATGCATGTACTGTATATTCAGCTACTGTTTTCTCAAATTTTACTAGTCATCCTTATCGTCTATCAACAGACCCCGAAGCAATTAAGGTGACAGAAAATGGAAGTGAAATAAGATATTTACTTCCAAATGGAAAAAAGTCTCATGTTCTGTACTGGAGTGATGTTACTGATGCAACGTTTAATGTAACTCTAAAATACAATGGAGATATCTACTACTGGAAAACTGGTGCAATGCGAAAAACAAGCCTACACATCCGTGTTAGCCAAACAGGCATGTGGCTTTTTGCTAATTTCTTTTCAAAGGTAAGAAATTCAATATAAGTAGTGTGAGTAAATAGGAAAAGATTAACTACCTGTTCTCAGTGAGAAAAGTCCCACACCGACAAAGCAACATGTAAAGCTGTGTTGTGCACTTGTGATCAAAATATTACTTTAATGTTCTCTATATACATTGTACTAATTATCAAGAAAACTTATGTGCAAAGTCTGCTTGAAACCTACAAACAAATTCTACAGTCAATATAAACAAACAGCACTTGTATAAAGTACAGTCAATATAAACTTACTGTACTTGTATAAAGTGCATTTCTCCATATCTATGAATGTACTAATATGTCTCTCTAATACAAAATTATAATGAATATCCCTTACAGCTCATCAGCTTCACAGGTGTTTCAGACACAGATACATTTAGGATCCGAGAGTCACTGGAAAACAGAGAAGTCACATTTTCCAGTCAAGACAAAATATTTTGGCATTTATGTAGTGGCGAATATTCTTGTCGTAAGTATATTAGGTGGAGAAAGTAAAGAAAAAACTTACATAAAAAGAAACTTCTGTAATGATTAATACTGATGATTGCAAGAGATGAATTATCACACAATCTCTATGTCCGGTTACCTAAAGAAATTCATAGTTTTTTTATAATCATTCACACAAATACATAAACATCAATCTGCGGTGTCACTGGAAACAGGCCATGCAGAATTCATACTATTACTGAGATACCATTAAGCTTTTATAGTAATTTTTTGCTTTGGCTTTTGGACAAACTACATTTCAAAGATAGTATGCAAACACATTTAGGTCAGAATGTGTATACATTCCAATCTGAGTAATAATTAGTAGGTTTGGTGAGGATATAGGAATACTTTACTGCCAAGCAGAATCAAGTCATTAAATTTTTACTGAATCTTCAAGCAAACTATCAAGTCATCAAATCTGATGAAGATTTCAAGCTAAAAATCTAGGCTGAAACTTAGAACTCTAAATCTGCAGATTCAGTATATAAATTTTTAATCTATTCTGGATTAAGATGAATGGCCCTCAAAAAATGATCTTGTCATTTGTTCCTTCAAAATTATTATATTTCTTTATTCATTATGCAAATAATGCAAAATATGCAGGCTGGTAATTATTTTTATGAGAATGTTTGAGGCATAAATCATATATGTTGGGAAAAGTGACACGAAAAAACTACCTTGTATTTATGTACAGAAAAAAAAATAAGTTCAAAAAACATAAATGTTTACAGAACTAATACCACCTTTCGTTGCTGAGCCAGAAGAAGATGATACCACTAAAGCAGGTCAAGCAAGAAGCTTCCTACGAACTGGTCAGTCTTCCAGGGATATATCTGAAAGCTCAACGAGTCCGACTGTACATATCCTTGCAGCAATGAATGGCTTACTCCTAATGATCATTTGTGCTCTGATCATATTCATTTACTACAGTAGAAGAGCTACCAGATCAGGAACAAGGTTTGCATATTGCTTAAAATATGTTATAGTCCAAGACTGATAGATCTTCAGTATGATATACACATTCCGTTATTTCAGAAAAAGTCCAACAACTTATTACTTCAAAAAAAAATAACTAAGATAAGAAAAAATGAAAGTAAATTAAACTAACTGTATTAAATGTGTGAATTTTAATGTTGAGTAACGTAAATACATATTCTTCAAAGCTATATTATATTCTTTAACAGAAATGGAGAGTAACAACGATGGAAAATCACCGAGTAATGATGTCAACAGAATAACATTCCACTCTGGCAAACTTCTAAGTAGCTGTAAAAAATGTAAGAGTTAACTTCTTGAAAAAAGTTTAAAATCAATACTGCATCCTTGGAAGTTACCAAAATGTTCTAAATATGTTAGAAAACAATGTGTATATTTAAACAAAATAAAAAAAAGTAATACATAAACGAAGGGATATGATTTTTAATAGCCTTGCTTTTGCAATCCTTGTGCAACCCACTTTTATCATAAATTCCTTGTATCACTAATTGCTTAAGAACATTCATGAGTGCCTAAAATTGGTAAAAGTTGCTGTTACCCAATGGCTTGACATTATCCCAGCTATAGAAAACTGTAATGAAAATTTAAGAAATAACAAATGATCAATAATGAGGAGATTGCCGAGATTTATGTAATTGCATGATCAAATGGGGCTACAAAATTTTCACTAAAACAACAAATAAACAAACATTTATTTCAATTTTTGTACAATGGTTATTCTTATACAATCTAAAAGTAACTTATAAGTAGATATATAATTAAACTACTAAGTAAGAGGGTAATATATATTATTAAATTAAATAATGGTTTCCTAGAAAATAATAATACTGTAATAAAAATTTTAACAATAATGTTAATAATAAAGTAAAATTAACTTAAAAGTAGACATGTAATTAAAGTAATAAATAAGAGGGTAATACATATAGTTAAATTAAATGTAGCTTTCATAGAAAATAATAATGATGTAATAAAAATGTTAACAATAATGTTAATAATAAAGTAGTAATTATAACACTATATACAATATTGTTATTATCGGCATCATTTCCATATTTGTTTTCATTACAATGAGAATAATTAGTTCTTAACGAGCAGCAACTTTTTGTCCAAAAGAAAACTATATGTTTGCCTTTGAAATCTGTGAAGGAGGATGCATTTTTAAGATGCTCTGGAATATTGTTCCAGAGTGTTGGCCCTTTGATAGTGATCATCTTTGAACCTGCTTCTGTGTTTGTTCTGTGAATAAAGAGCTCACTGCTCTGTCTAGTGTTGGTTCCCCTTATATCCCTGACTGTTTTTAAATCAAATAGCCAGCTAGGATAATGATGGTCCAAAATTTTGAATACAAAAACATAAATAGCATAAGCAACCTTATTTTCTTTCTGCAGCCACCCAAGTTTATAGAGAGCTGGTGTGATGTGGTCATATTTTCTTATTCCTCCCAGAGCAACTCGAGCTGCCAAATTAATAAGCTTCTGTATTTTGTTTATCTTTTTTTTTAAGAGAGTGACACCAGGACAGGCAGAAAGTGCCCTCATCAATATCGGCCCGGCCACGAGAAAACTCCAAGACGAAGGAAAAGAAAAAAGTTAAGGGCAAGGCAGAGATGAGGTAATGTTGCACAAAGGAAAACGACAGACAGGAAAAAACAGTCAAAGTAAAGAGGACCCAGTGATATGGAGGACTAGGCTCTGAGATGACGATAGATCTGCTTTTTGAAGGATGAAAGGTCATAAGAATTAGGAAAAACAGAAGGAGGAAGAGAGTTCCAGAGTCTGGAGGTAGATGGGAAGAAGCAGGCTGCTTTGGCGAGTGTTACACGGCCTCGGCAGTGGAGGAGGGATGCAACTCGCCAACTCATCAGAGCAGCGATGGAGGTAGTAGCAATAGAAAAGCGAAAGGGAAGATACCTTACGGCGATGAGAGAGAGAATCTAGGTTAGAAGTAAGAGAAGGATCATTAATGAGTCTGACTGCCTTAGATTGAACCCTATCAAGAAGATAAGTAAAGGAAGGAGCACCCCAGATGTGTGAGCAGTATTTTAAGCAGGGGCAGATAAGACCTTTGTAAATTTTAAGTAACTGCAATGAGGAAAAGTAATGACGAAAACCAAACAAAAACCCCAATTTTTTAGATGAAGATTTAGTAATTTGAATATTGTGATTCCTCCAAGACAAGTTAGAGGCTATATGGATTCCTAATATGTTGATAGAGTTAAGAGGGTAAATTTCATTAGTTTCGAAGACAATTGGGTTATCAGGAGGAGAAAAAGATAAAGATATAGCCAGAAACTGTGTCTTGGAGGCATTGAATTTAACTAAATTTTGAGTGCCCCACTCAGATACCCTCTTCAAATCGGAGTTAAGAGTAGAAGAAAGAGTGATACGAGATTGATTACGAGTAACAGATGCAGGTTGTGAAGAAAAGGCATAGGAAAAGTGAAGGGTAGAATCATCAGCAAAGGCATGAAGAAGAGAGGAAGATGGGGATTGTAGAAGATCATTGATGAAGAGAAGGAAGAGAGTGGGTGAAAGAACAGAGCCCTGTGAAACACCACTGGTAACAGAGAAAGGGCTAGATATCGCGCCATCTGAGTCTTAGTGGTAGCTCCCCAAACATTTGTGCAGTAATTAATGTGACTTAGGGCTAGAAATTCAACAAGTTATTAGAGTGGTAGTCTCAAAATTGTCTTTTATACGTGATAAGTATATTAATGTTCGTGTAACCTTTTTGCATACGTTATCTATGTGGAAATCAAACAACATGTAGTTATCAAAGTGAATTCCTAGGTTTTTGACTGTTTTGCTAGGTGTGATAATATTGTCGCAAAAATTAATTGTTGTGTTTTCTGGAATTTGTGCTATATGGAACCTTGAACCAATAAACATGCATTGTGTATTACTTTCGTTAATTAACATCCCAATTTCTTGAAAATAGGTTTTAATTTTTGACAAAGTGTTTTCTGCTCTTAAAGTTATCTTTGGGAGATTATTAATATCACCACTAAGGAGTAGTTGAGTGTCATCTGCAAATTGTACGACTAGACAGTCAGAAATGAAAGAAGATAGATCATTTACATAAATGGAGAAGAGGAGAGGACCAAGTACTGATCCCTGTGGAACACTTAATGATACGTTTTTTGGCATAGAGATAATGTTGTTAAGACGTATAGACTATTTACGATTAGATAGCTACTCGCTAAACCAGCTCGGATCAATATTTAGATTAGTACATTTATTTAAAAGAATTTCATGGTTTGCACTGTCGAAGGCTTTTGATAAGTCTAATAATACAAGCAGAGATATTTTTTCATATCTATATTATTATAGATACTATTCGTAACTTTGAGCAGTGCAGTTTCCGTCTAGAGTTTCAGTTTGAAACCATGTTGGTTTATAGATAATAGTCCATTTGACTCTAAATATGACATAAGTTGGCATGTAACAATTTTTTCTAATATTTTAGAGAAAATGGGTAGCAGGGAAATGGGACGATAGTTTGTCACATCTTCTCTGTCCCCCTTTTTATGCAGAGGTCTTACATGTGATATTTTCCAAGGGTCAGGAAACTTTTTAGTAACAATGGAAGTGTTCATAATAGTTAGAATATAAGATACAATCATGGGTAGAGCATCTTTGATGAACTGAAATGATATACTCAAGAATCTACAAACCATCATAAGTGCTTTTCCATTTTATCAGAAGCTTTATTTAACTTACTATAGAAAAGTGCGTGCCCCCATTTCAAGCAGGAGATAAGAATAGCATGCTCTGATGCAAAATATAGTTGTAGTCTTTTTTAACAATTCCCTTACTTATATTTATTTCTCTCACCTGGATTTTTTTTTTCAGAATAAACCCAAAAATTATTGTCCTACACCCTGAGGAAGAATATCCATGTGCTATTAAGTGTCTTTATACATCATTCTGAAAAATTAGTGATACACATGCAAACTCTATTATCATGCACATATATATTATTGTTCAATTATATACATTTAAACACTAGTATCATACAAGTTTTCTATTAAGTGTGATGTGTGTGACTAGCTTTCTCATTCATCATTGGTATCTTACTCAAGGTATTTGATAGATTAAAATTATCAGAGGCACACCTTATTACTTATCACATATTTGAGGACATATATACGTCATAAAGTAATGATAGGCAGTATAAAGTTGAGTAATAAATAGTAGTTTTAATTTATTACTTTATTCTTTACGATGACAATAAAGTACAGTGATGTGCCTAATATTAAACATCGCCCTGCTTTTTCACATTCATAAAATTACCAATGTGTGATCCATGTGGATAAAGATGCGTAATCAATTTTATATCAAGCAGGAAAAATTGGTTATCTGTTTATCTACGCACTTGAAATGGAAGTATTTAAACTCTACACACTAATGCACTCCTATCATTTTGCTCTCCCAGATTATTATCATTCCATATGCGAAATCATTACTCTCAGTACAGTATACGTCTCTAGTTTACATTTTTTGTATGATTCTGACTTTTCTCTAAGTTGACCTTGTACTTATATTCCTTTCAGTAAATATTTTTTCCTTGCATTCTTGTACGGTTCCAACTTCTCTATGTGTAACTATATTAATAGAAACAATAATCTTGTCCATAAAGTTTGTTAACAAAGAATATATTTAAGTATTTTAGTAACATCGATGTAATTAACTATTCCAAGATAGTTGTATATATATATATATATATATATATATATATATATATATATATATATATATATATATATATATATATGTAGTGAAATATTGATAGATACCGTCTTTAGTATTTATTTACAACACACATAAATAGAAGTACATAAAACAATAAACAATTGCTTCTTTTCTCTACAAAATAGATATCTGTATATAAAAATTTATAGTATTCTACAAATACATTATCTATAGAAATGTAATCATTTATTTTCCTTTTCTAGGTTATAATAAATTGTTCTCTTATAGCATATTCGTCATTTTCCTACTCTTATCAGTATCACCAACAGATAAGGTGATAAGATTATCAAGAACTGTTATGGAGGTGCCAAAAGTTGGTATTTTATTTGGTAGTTAGTGACAAGTGATATAGCAGTGAATACTGTGTTTACTCAGGGTAAGTGTTCTTTATAGTTATATTGTGGTTGATAAAATCTTTACTACCCAATACAATATTAAATTCTTCCACAAACACACACACACACACACACACACACACACACACACACACACACAGGGAAAGAGAGAGAGAGAGAGAGAGAGAGAGAGAGAGAGAGAGAGAGAGAGAGAGAGGAGAGAGAGAGAGAGAGAGAGAGAGAGAGAGAGAGGAGAGAGAGAGAGAGAGAGAGAGAGAGAGAGGCCCCTTAAACCTTCCCAAAAAAATCATACCCACCATGCATAATATAAAGCCTGCAATATATTGCAATTTTTCTTTTATATAATCTTCAGTCCTATTCTTCCAAATTGCTGTTGGTCTGCCACTGGCATCTAATTCATCATTAATGATAGTTTTGTCATAATACATGAGTAATAATTTGAGATGGTAATGATTGGGGAAAGAGTTTTAGGGGTATTATTATAATACTTTTACCAGTACCTCTGACAATGTACTAGCAGGTCGCACATCAAATAAAAGGTGGAAGTAAATTCTTGAGGAATAAGAAAATCAAAGTGGTTTTAAACTTTTGTAATAATAATATTTTTAGTACCTGGCTCTATGAACATATATATATATATATATATATATATATATATATATATATATATATATATATATATATATATATATATATATATAACCAAATAAGCACATTACATATGTGAAAACATGAATAATTTTTCACCCCGACTGGAACTCGAACCTAGGACTTATAATTACTAAGTCAATTCACTACCGACTACACCACCTCCTGTGGTGTAGTCGGTAGTGCCTTGACTTAGTAATTATAAGTCCTAGGTTCGAGTCCCAGTCGGGGTAAAAAATGATTCATATATATATATATATATATATATATATATATATATATATATATATATATATATATATATATATATATATATATATATACACACACACACACACACACACAAAATGGCTGTAATCTCCCTATTACGGGGAACAGTTGGGTTAGGACACACTCATTCTCTAGAAGACCAAAGCACCCCCATCTATGATAACTTTGTTCTTTAAGGACAAAGAGACACCACAATTTCCCCGCATTACACTGTCTGGGTTCAGGGTTGCCATAAATGGCAGTTTTTGCCAGAAATCTCGTGTTTCCTGAAAAACTGCCATATTTTCATGGCACAAAATAATTATGCCATAAAGATGTCGTAAATGTAGCCGGTTTTCCATTTTTGGCAGAAATGACCAGTATGTATGTGTGAGATATTTCAAAGATGAGATTCCATCAGCTTTAACAGATTTCTTGACACTACTGCCAATTACCTCATGTATGTCATCATTACTCTTCTCAGACATCAAATCTTACTTTGATGAACAAAACATCCCACTTAGGAATATTATTGGTTAGGTACTGACGGTGCATATAATTTATATGAAATTAATAACTCCGTGTACACTGAGATAAAAGAGAATTCTCTTCATTATAGTTTGGCTAAATGTATGTGCCACAGTCCAAGGCCCGATTTCTTAAACAGTGTAAACCTAGGATACCATATTGTTAGTTAGGTAGACACACGCAAATAAATTTCATAAACGCATCTGACGAGGTTCTGTGTATGGCTAGGATCTCGCAAGGGATCCTAGCCATGCACAGAACCGCCTCAGATCTATTTATGAAATCCATTCGTGTGTGTCTAGCTAACTAACAATATGGTATCCTAGGTTTACACTGTTTAAGATACGAGCCTTAGAGTGTGGCACATACATTTAGCCAAACTAGAATGAAGAGAGTTCTCTTTTATCTTGGTGTACACAGAGCTGTGAACTGCGTCAGATGAGTTTATGAAATCCATTTGTGTTTGTCTAGCAAACTAGCAGTATGGTATCCTAGGTTTACACTGTTTAAAAAATCGAGCCTAAGTCTGTGTGAAAGTATGCCTTCGCTGAATTGCCTTCACATCTCTCATCCCCCCCTCAGTGAAATTGCAAAGTGAAATTGTTAAGAGAATGAGTGACTATGATAGTGTTTCCTGTAATGAACGCTAATATTCCTGAATTTTGCATCCCTCTAAATTTCTCAGTCCATCAGAGGGACACCCTATGGGTGGATGCCGGACTTTAAGCACACCAGAAGTAAGAAGTAAATAATACTAGGTGCTTGATGACTAGGAATGTTATTTGCTCAGTAATCCCTCGTTGGGATAAGCTCGAAGGATATTCCAAGATTTCATGTCTATTAGGTATACCAAAAATTACTGCTGCAAAATAATCTTTGAATTGCTAAATGGCAGATCGAATTATCTGTGTTTGGTGTTTGCCTCTCCACTGATAAATTACTTTGAGCAAATTAATGTTTCCTTTCAATATGTAAATACTGATCAGTGTCATTTTTTGAAGGACTTGAAAGATTTTTACATTATATTAAGAAGCTGAATATGTAATAAATTCATAAGAATCTATGTACAGGTTGAAGACATATATCTAAGTCCTCTGACAGACATCCTATTTGGAGCTAAAACTTGCAGACCACTATCAGCAGCAAAGTTTTCAAATGAACCGGTACATAACATCAAATACAGATGTCTGAATGTTTTGAAGACGGCAGTATATTAGGTGACTAAGAGGCTGTTAGAGAATTTCAACTTTCTTCATACATTGTAAACATTTTATCCAGATGTTCCTCTCTCCCAGAGTAGAAGTGTTAAGTTTCATGAACTGAATCTTGAAGAATTTATCACTACAGACATAGATGTAGCTGGATTAGAAAAGGAGTATATTAACATCAGGCTGGGTGACTGGATAAGTGCAGGGACTGAAATTGACCTAAAAAATCAGATAAATTTTTAGTGTTGTGTGTATGATCTTAAAATTGCAATTGGTGTGTATTGCTTCAGAAGTCTGGCAAAATTCGTGTTAACTAAGTAATTTCATATGTTAACGTACATGAAAAGTATTTAATGAAAGAGTTTTCAGTCAGACTGCCTTAACTAAGACGAATATAAGAAATAAAAGGAGAGACAAGCTCTAGATGAGCATCTTGATGATAAGGTCACATTTAATGTTGAACAATGTATGTTGCAAAGAATTTTTCTTTCTTGAAAAGATGCTGAAAACTTTCAGTAATAGTATGCATGACTATGAGAGTCATCATGAGGACTGAGATAGCAATGAAGCTGAACAGGTACTCCAAATACTGAGTGAATGTTTTGAAAAATATGTGTCTAGGTGTGTTTAAGCTTCTAGAAAACATGTAAAATATAAGATTAATTTTCAGCTTTGTTTTTATTTCTGTTAATTTAGGGGGCTTCCAGTTTTTTATTATGTATATATATCTATATATATATATATATATATATATATATATATATATATATATATATATATATATATATATATATATATATATATATATATATATATATATATATATATATATATATATATATATATATATATATATATATATATATATATATATATATATATATATATATATATATATATATATATAGATAGATATATATATAGATATATATATATATATATATATATATATATATATATATATATATATATATATATATATATATATATATATATGTATGTATATATATATATATATATATATATATATATATATATATATATATATATATATATATATATTAATAATGAAGGATATACGGCTCATTTTCGGAATTCATTTTTCAAAATTATTTGCCGGAAAATGCCATATATTACTCTCATAGTTGTCACATGAGTACTGCAACACCTGGCAACCCTGTCTGTGTCAATCACTATGTTAAGTGGCAGAGATCTGCCAGCCACACATACGTATATAGTTAGGTACAACGCTTCATCTTGTGTAATTCCCACTCCTAGAAACCAGCTCACCTGTCCACTTTACAGTATTGAGCAAATGTAAGAAAGTTCCTTTGGCTACTGTAATTAATGTACAATCTCTCTCCAACCAACCCTACTTTCTTCAAAATCTCTCTCCATCCAGCCCTACCTTCTGCAGCTTTTGTTCCATGCACTGACATACATGCATCCAATGCTGTCCCTACTCCATCCATCCACCCATCTCATTCTTGATAACTTGTTCTTCATATATTTTTCCCTTATACCCATACCACCTTTAGACTCTCGGGTCTAAATTATAAGACAGCTTCCTTTCAATGTCCGTTCTCTATCTAACCTTATTTGTTTATTTTATATAAAGCACAGCACTATGCAAAGAAACATCCTAAAGGGGCCGTTCATGATTTATCGTAAATATTAAAAATCTGAGGTAATTCCACCTTATCAATGGGGTTAAAAAGTCTTACATCACTGCATATAAAACACATAGATCCTACTCTAAATTTAAGTTTTGTCTTTTCTTGACAAATAAGTATATCTAGTATATATCTCTCCATATTTTCAGATAGAGTTAGACAGGACAGAAGAACATACACAGAGACGTATTTTAAAGCATGTCGTTCTTCAAAAAATTTAAAGGATTGGTCGAGATCTCAAAAGTTGATGATAACGATGGACAAGGACTAACAGATCTCCCTAAAAGCAAAATGAAAAAGAAACACAAAAGTCACACGGAAGATAACCAACAGGATGGAGTCAGCAGCGAAAATATGGCAGTACTGACTGAAGAAGCCCATATTGAAAAGCAAAAGGAACAAAATTACAAAGACAGTAAGAAATCTTATGGACAATCGTACATCACTGTAATATGGTATTTATTTATCTTACACTTTAGGAATAAATGACTGATATCACACAAGCACACATTGTGATGAAAATAAAACCAAAAACAATGATAGAGACCTTCAGGAAGTCCTAATTAGTCTGGGTGAGTGGTCAGAAAATAGGCTAATGAAATTCAATACTTCAATATGTAAGGTGGTGGGAATGGGTACAAGGGCAACAAGGCCCAAATTTGGGTACTCAATAGCAGGTGCACAACTTCAAGACACAGAGACTGAGAGAGATCTAGGGGTAAACATACTGCCCGATTTGTCTCCAGAAATGTATATATATGGCATACTAAGGGCTGTATATGCTTTCTTAGCAATTATAATGGAAGCCTTCAGACACATGGACAAGGAAATGTTCAGAAATACTAATGTAACTTATGTGAGGCCAAAGTTTGAATATGCAGCGACGTATTAAAATCTCCACATGGAAGAGTTTATAAATAAGCTGGAAAAAGCTCATATACATGCCACAAAACTGGTGCCAGAAATACTAAATCTCATTTATGAGAAGAGGCTTAGGAAATTAGGCTTACCGTCACACGAAGCTAGAAGAATGAGGGGGAAAATAGTGACGGATTTTAAATTCCTTCATGGTTTTTGCAGAGTGGATAGGGATCGATATTTTGATATGGCTGGCTTTGGAAATAGAGGCATAATTTGAAGCTTCGTAAGAAAGCAAGTTTTGCAGGATGTAAGGATGCACTTTTTTAGTGTAAAAATAGTTGATCACAGGAATTCGCTAAGCAAGGCAGAACGTATTGCTAACTGTATTCTTAGTTTTAAGAACAATTATGTTAAGTATCACTGTCTAAATATGAACCTAACCAGAAGACGGGGAGTTAAGAGCATAGGGCTCTGTCCTGTAAGTATAATTAGATAATTACATCAGGTAACTGCATACACACACACTAATCTTGCAAGAGAGAAATGTCTGGGCATATGACCTATTCTTATATTGCATAAGTTGTTTAATACAGTCCCACATGGGAGACTCATTCAAAAGCTCCAAGTAATGGAAATAATAGGTGGAAATGTCTTGGGGTGGATGAAAACTTATTTAGAAGGAAGAGAGCACAGATTCAAAGTAAGACCTGCATTGTTTGACATGAAAAAAGGCAGTTGAGTTCCAGAGAGATCAGTTTCATGGTCACTTCTGTTCTTTATATGTGCAAATTATTCACTGGG
>JAXCGZ010020905.1:5000-40000 GCA_037179515.1 Halocaridina rubra | reverse complement strand
CTGTGTGAACTGGCCGTAAGTTTGGCAAAGCGGCCTGCATATAAGTGTGTCTCTTTGGAGTAGAAGGTGCTCTATATAGTTTTTCACAAGACAGAGAAGGCGGAATGTACGAAAAAATCCCCCTCCCTTTTCCCTACTGAAAACCAGCCAACGTATATCTCAATATCAGTCATTTGTACTTGGAGACTTGTCACACTACTAATTTTAACACACAGGAAATCTCAAGAGAGCTGCAGTATTCTTGCCTAATTATTTAAAATAACAAAAAATAATTGATATCAATTTAGATGGGAAATGTCATGAAAAACTTTGCACATAGTGGCAATTTTAGTTCTCAGCAATAGAAGGAACTACTAAAAACTGTGTATGGAATATTTAATCCTGTATTTAGTTAGTACATCAATTAAATATGAAGTAAGAATGCAATAGGAAACCAGTCTCTTAAGATCAATATTAGTGGACGTTATTTTTGCTTTAGTTTTTGTGTTATTTTTTTCTTTATTTTTAATGTTCTACTCAAGCAAATCCTATCACATTTGGTCAGAAGTTTTCTTATGCAGGCCCATACAGCAAATTAATGCAAAAAGTTAATGTTCCCACCTAAGTAGGTCCAATTAAAGTGTATACTTAATATATGGTTTCTGTCAAATATGGTGACTAGTTAAAGCAACTAATTTTAAGCTAGAACTTGCATCCTTTATGAAAATAAGTCTACATTATCGTTTACATTCCTTTTGCAAATTTTTTCAGTAAAGTGTATGACAGCATGATAGAGATGGAACTTCCATACGAAAGTGACTGTGTGGATGCAAGACTCACCTATCCAGGGTCCTTCATAGATCTCTCCAGCAACGACTGGAACAGAATAGACACATTAAAGGAAAGTGGAAGGAAGTTTTGGTTGGTGCAGTACCCATTTCTTCAGTATGGAAGTGATGCTTATGACAGCGTTCCAGAAGGCATACTTTTGAAGGTAATTATCACTTACTAATCAAAAAAGAATCAGTTTTATACATTAATGACATCTTCTGTCATCATATTCAAAATAAAAGTTTTCTAAAAAGAAAAAAAAATCCAGTCACAGAGAGGATTTTGACTAGTGTGTTGGAAGTGCAGTTTAAACTCGTGGATCCCAACGTGGGGTACACGCCCATCAGGGGCACAATAAATATGATTATTAAGGCGACCATTTTGAGAATGACTTATTAATAAAAAAAAAAATCATATCTTAAAAAGCCAGTAATGTTAATAATTCTAATCAAGTCTCATTTTTACAAAGCATAGTATAAAATTGGAATTTTAACATATCTGATGCTTCTTTGGCTACTATTAATATCACAATCACACTCAATAACTTGTATTTGGAACACATCTTATACGGATAAGGAAGTCCTACGGAGTCAAAATTGTGCTGAATTTTTGCAGTAGCTTCCAGTTTTTGCCAAAGTGAAGGTGGGCTCCTTGTATCAACTCTTTTAAACAATGTATCTTCGTTTATGTATGCTGCAGAAGCAAATTTTTTTTTTATTTCTTATATACTGCTATTTCATTATAAAATATTATTATTCTATTAATGCTTAAAGTCTACAAATGCATTTTATCTATGAAGAGTTTCACACATTTATCTCTTTCAGTCACCAACCTAGGCATAAAAAAAAAATGTTTGTCAATATTCAGAGAAATATCTTAAGCTTGGTTTCATACCTGCTATCCATGATAAATGATCAATGTTTTGTCTGAAATCCCAGCAATGCTTGACCAATAAATCCATGAAATAAGGTTGGTTTGAAGAACATTTGATGGCAAAACATAATATTGATGGAAATAAGTGAGGATACTGAAACAAATTCTTAAAAAACTGAAATAAATGAAATTTCTCAATATAAATGCATGAATTATCTGTAAGAGACAACGAGGCCATATTCCTTAAACAAAATGCAGTATACAGAAAAAGTTGAATTATTATTCTACAAATCACTGTAGAGTACAACTACTGCCACTGATATATATATATATATATATATATATATATATAATATATATATATATATATATATATATATATATATATATATATATATATATATATATATGTATACCATAGCATTTATTCATATTATGTACGTGAATTTTATCATGCTAGTTCTCCTTAGAATAGGATTTTGGGTCTTTAACAATAGACAGTATTATGTCCCTGGGCTTGCTATCCTATTTTTTAATCTGTTTGTATCATCCTCTGCAGCTCGTCTTAGTAAGTATCGTTGCAGAGGTTATCTCGCAAGAAATTCATCTTGCAAGACGGTTTAAAGTGATGCAAGCACAGAAAAAGAGGAAAGCAATATTTCTTTTTAAATCACAAATCCAACATTGAGACTTTTTATGAAAATAACTTTTATTCACATAATGAGCGAGAATTTTATCATGCTAGTTCACTTTAGAATAAGACTTTGTGACTTTAACAGGGGAGAATATTATGTCTGGGTATGCTATCCTATTTCTTAATCTGTTGGTATCATCCTCTGCAGCTCGTCTTATAAAGCATCGTTGCAGAGGTTATCTCGCAATAAACTCATCTTGCAAGATGGTTTATAGTGATACAAAGAAAAATAGGAATGTAACAATTTTCCGTAACCACAAATCCAACATGGAGACGTTTTATGCAAATAACATTTATTAAAAAATGTGAATGAATTATAACATTCTAGTTCTCCTTAGAATAGGATTTTGTGACTAACAAGAGCCAGTATTGTCTTCTGGCTTGCTATCCTTTCTTAATATGTTTCTATCATTCTCTGCAGCTCATTTTAATAAGCATCGTTGCAGAGGTTATCTCGCAAGAAATTCATCTTGCCAGATGCTTTAAAGTAACATAAGTACAGAAAAAGGGGAAAGCAACAATTTTCCAAAATCACAAATTAAACATGGAGACTTTTTGTGCAGATAAAATTTATTCACAAAGTGCACATGAATTTTATCATGCTAGTTCTCCTTAGAATAGGATTTTGTGACTTTAACACAAGACAATATTATGTCTCTGGGCTTGCTGTCCTATTTCTTAATCTACTTCTATCATCTTCTGTAGTTCATCTTAGAAAGCATCGTTGCAGAGATTATCTTGTAAAAAAAAACTCATTTTGCAAGATGATTTAAAGTGATACAAACATAGAAACAGAGGATGCAACAGTTTTCCAAAATCACAAATCCAGCATGAAGACTCCTCATGAAAATAATATATCTTCACGAAATGAGAGTTTTATCATTCTAGTTCTTCTTGGAATAGGAATTTGTTACTTTAACAAGAGACAATATAATGTCTCTGGGTTTGCTATTCTATTTCTTAATCTGTTTGCATCATCCTCTGCAGTTGGTCTTAGAAAACATCATTGCACAGGTTAACTCGCAAGAAATTCATCTTGCAAGATGGTTTAATGTGATACAATACACAAAAAGAGGAAAATCACAAATGCAACATGGAGACTTTTTGCAAATAACATATATTCACAAAATGAGTGTGAATTTTATCATGTTCTGAGCGTGAACTTTGTATGTACGACTATGTATATGTACTAGGCAATTTTTAAATTATAATCAAACTAGGTCCTTCACATAACCAAATATTTAAACAAATGAATAAATAAAAGCATTAACTTGATATGTACATATAAAACAAACTGTTCCGCTTGTGAAGTTCATATTTACGACGCAAACCAAACAGTTCGAAAAAAAGGATTTCTTAATGATTTATGGGTGACGCATCGTAACCACGAAACAGTTGAGGATTTCATAAACCGAGAACCCCCTGTATACTGTATATATATATATATATATATATATATATATATATATATATATATATATATATATATATATATATATATATATATATATATATATATATATATATATTTATGAATGCTTATGGCTACGTAAGGAAATTGAAAGAAATTTTGAGATCCTTAATACTTAGTACTTTCAAGTGTATTACTAATTTTCAGAGGAATCTGAAGGTAAGTAATGCACCTGAAAGTACTAAGTACTAAGGATCTCAATATTTCCTTCAATATGCTTACATAGCCATAACCAGTCACATTTACAATACTCTCGTGTTTTTCGTGATATATATATATATATATATATATATATATATATATATATATATATATATATATATATATATATATATATATATAAATATATATATATATATATATATATATATATATATATATATATATATATATATATATATATATATATATATATATATGCAGAATACAAGAAAAAAACTACTTCGATGTCAACAGTATATGAATGGAAAACACAAAATATTGTGTTACAGATGGTGTTCCTGTTATGAAGGTCAAGAAAAGGGCATCTTAAAATTCAACAGATGTGAGAATCTAGATATACATTTTGTGCACTACATTATTCACAGAGAGAATTTAGTTCCCAAACTTTCGTTCTCTTGTCCAAAATGAGGCATTAAAATTAGTGATAGAATGTATCACTGCTATTAGAGGTAATGCCAAATATGAGCGTCTCATCGAGCAATTGTGAAGACAAAAATGCAAACCACTGTAAGACTTTTAGGTCGCACTGAAGTAAGATGATTCCTAAAAGGAATCTTCTTGAAATGATTCATTTAAATATTTGATGTTCTTTGCGATATTATTAAGTGACAGGAGTGATATTAATAGCCTGCCAACTACTGCTAGTCAAGAAATTATGAGTTATTTTGAAGGCCTCTTTGAAAAACTGAATATGTTGAAGAAACAACTTCAAGGAACAAAATATAAACTCTTTTTGAAGAAATGGTGAAGATATTTGGCTTCATTACATTTTCTCGTGCCCGGGCCTTTATTGATGAGGGCAGTTTCTGCCTGTCCCGGTGTCACACTCTTAAAAAAAATATATATATATATATATATAGATATGTCAACATGTTTCTAATAAATTTTGATAGATTTTATGGGCTAATAAAAGTTTATAGTGTCATTGTGGCTGTAAATACTGGCGTGTGATATGAAAGATTTTTGAAGTAAAACAAACTGATATTCCTTCACTTAATGTGTGATGCAGCCAATGCTGGTGATTTATCTGATGTATCAATGCAATGCCAGCATGTCTTGAAAGTTCATAATGATGAGTTAATTATGATTTTACTCAAACCATAGGAACAATTGTATGGCTTTGTGATAAAAAAAAAAACCTAAAACTTAAATTCAACCAAACTTGCAAGAAACCTCTTGTTACTGTTCCGTTTATTATATATAGCTGGATGTGGTCTTATTGCTGCAAATGAACTGGTACTGGACAAAAGAAGTCGACTGAGTATCACTAAATGAGAAGACTTGAGATTAAAGCAGACTATATTAGTACCAAATATAAAATATCTTTGCAGTAGGCATTAAGCCCAAGGTTTTCATCAACCTTACTTTCCTTATCATGAGATGAGTTCAATTGTATTTTGAATTTTATGGGTACTTCTATTTCATTATGCAGTAATACTAATAGTCAAAGTATTATAGAAAAGGCTCCTATTCAAGTTATTTTATAAATCTCATTTTTGTATGACATTTCTTGAAACTTTATTCGCGATATATATATATATATATATATATATATATATATATATATATATATATATATATATATATATATATATATATATATATATATATATATATATATATATATATATATATATGTCAAAGGGAGCATTAAGAAATTCGATAAGCAAAGGTGGGGCATGGCAAAAAAAAAAAAAGTATTGGAACTGCTGGTCTAGAGACAGATTATGGTTTCAAATATCTACATTTTGGCTGGGAGCTCAGATTCTTTTAATATCTATAAAATCTATCAGTAAGACATTCATGTACAGTACAAAGCTCATTATCTGTTGGGAAATCTTTACTATTCATTTCATTATGCATTTATAATTTAGCATTTATTTTCATTCAGATGAGTAGTTCTATTATAAGAATTACCAAAAATGATATACTGTACTAAAGACTTCGATATAAAAAAAAATATTCTCAGTAGGCATGTATCTCTACAGCCTTCAGCATGGAAATGTTCATTCTGAAAGCTTCAGATCTCATGTAGGTCATCCGAATTTATCAGTGGCAATCTGAATATGTTTGCAAATACAATACATTTTGCATGACAACATATATAATGTGAATTCGGCAGGTCTTAATATGTTCATTAACTTTTACTTCGTCCATTGAAAGGAGTAGATGATTTATAAAGAAATTTGTGGCTCTTCTCCCCTTCTAAATTTCAAATCATTCTTTGATCTGTTCAAGTTCTCTTGCCTCTAGGCATGAAATTATACAAGTGACACTTATAAATAGGATACAGAAAACCGTTAAACAAAAACTTGATCTTCTTTACATTTCAGGTTGGACCTTCACCAAATAGTACAGAATATTTTGGGACTGTTGGAAATGAAACTGTTGGTTACCCTGACTATGTCAGTGATAATACAAGAGACTGGATGCAGAATAACAACGATATTACTCATCTCTACTCAAAAGCAGATGGAGTGATGCTCTTCAGAAATTCCCCATTGAATCAAGCAGTCATATCATACAGTAAGTAAAATTAAACAAATTATGTTCAAATTTCGTGGGAAAGTTTTAAAACAAATAAGCACTGTTCAAGGTGCCATGGTAGTCCTTTAAAACATACCGAAAATAAATAAATTTAAAGAACTCCGTGTACAAGCTTTTCATATTTTCAAGTTAGTACCAAACCAAATTTCATTGTTGAACACTCAAAGAAAGTTATCAGTTATGTATTGTTACAGTAACAGATTTTTTTTTATGCCAGTAAAATAATGTCATTTCAAAGCATATACTATTTCTTACTCGTACATGTCAGGTAGTAAATCTAAAAGAATATCTCTCAAGATAAAATACTTAGGAATATCAGTATTAACTATAAAAAATATACTTATAGATATAAAGCAGAGAAAAGAAGCTAGTTTAGAGAGTATGCATCATTGCAATGCAAAATAACTATAAAATAGCAAACAAAAAAAACGAAGTTCATAACATCTCAAGCTATTTTCTTGCAGTCACTATGAATGGCAAGTTCAGGCATACTATTTCTGAAATATGCTCTCTATAATTCAATAATGAAGAGGGAAAATTGTATTAACAGTTCTAGTAGTATAGGCTTATCTTAAATTGAAACCATGACGAAATATATATATATATATATATATATATATATATATATATATATATATATATATATATATATATATATATATATATATATATATATATATATATATATATATATATATATATATATATATATATATATATATATATATATAGATATATAGATATATAGATATATATATATATATATATATATATATATATATATATATATATATATATATATATATATATATATATATATATATATATATATATATATATATACATATATATATATATATATATATATATATATATATGTGTGTGTGTGTGTGTGTGTGTGTGTGTGTGTGTGTGTGTGTATGCATGTGTGGGTGTGTGTGTGGGGGGGGAGAGAGAGAGAGAGAGAGAGAGAGAGAGAGAGAGAGAGAGAGAGAGAGAGAGAGAGAGAGAGAGAGAGAGAGAGAGAGAGTCCTCAGTTTACGAGTTTATCGACCCACGACGTTTAATGGTTATGATGTATCTCTCATAAATTTTATTTATTTGTTTTTTGATAACTTTTGACATGAAGTATATCTCTCAAGCGTAAAGTAGATTCTTCTGATGGCAGGGCTTCGGACATTTCCTTGTCCACGTGCCTGAAGGCTGGGAGCGGCTAGCCGCTTGTGTATGCGTGCTGCTTCATCCTGTCCCCTAGCTCAGTGATTGGTCCGCAGATAAAGCTCCGCCTCTCTCTCTCTCTCTCTCTCTCTCTCTCTCTCTCTCTCTCTCTCTCTCTCTCTCTCTCTCTCTCTCATTGGCTGGAACCTTTGTTGGTAAACAACGGCCAAAGCCTACTTCTGTCAGAACTTTCAAACTCAGAGGTATTGTTGGTATTAGGGAGCATATAATATATATTCTTTATAACCAAATATCATTTTAGGTTAGGTTAGGTTAAGTTAGGTTTATAAACGAAAGTTCCAGCCAATGAGAGAGTAGTGAGGTAGGCGGAGCTTTATCGGCGAACCAATCACTGAGCTTGGGGACAGGATGAAACCGCACGCTTTCACCTGCAGCAAACCGCTCCCCTGAAGGCTACTCTTTCATATGCTAAGAAGGCGTGTGCAGTCCTTAGTATCCCAATTTACATGCATTTTCGGAGACAAAATTGTCAACATGTTTACTCCTAGGTCTCTCCCATTCTCCATATCTCAAAGTTCTGCACCTGCTATCGAGTATCCAAGCTTAGGCCTATTAGCACTTGTACCCATTCTTATCACCTTTCATTTTGGAGCACTGAATTTCATTAGACACTTTTCTGATGCGTGTATTTGCATTACAAGGACAAGATTATTAGTTTATGGACCTTGCAGTTTATACCGAGGAGATACTCCATATTTCTTGGTAATACATGCCAGTACTCACTCATCCTAGTGTGTGCAGGATTCTGTAAAGGTTTCTTTTGCACTGCTCTACCATAGGGCTGTTAATAACACTCTCTGGAAGTTGATTCCAGGTGCAGCAGATCTGGCATGTGAAGACGTTTTCACATTCGATAGTGCTAAACCTCTTAATATCTAACTTCCAGTCATTGCTACAAGTTGAGTTTGTCTTCAGATTCAACTTTTTGTGGTCAACAATGTCATACCCATTCAGTATTTTGAATACTTCAGTGAAATGACCTCTCAGGCTTCAATTTTCTAGTGAGAACAGTCCTAGAACATTAAGTCGATCCTGGTAACTAAGGCTCCTGATACATGGGTGGGTTTTTATTTTAGCGTAAGCCTGAATTTATCAAGTATATCTGTGTTTTTCCATAGTGTAGGTGACCAAAACGGTATAGCATGTTATACATACACATGGTTATGACAGAGTGGATAGGGATTGATTATTTTGATATGGCTGGCACTGTACTAGAGGTCATAGTTTAAAGGTTCGTTATAAAACTTCTTTGCAGGATGAAAGGGAGTACATTTTTAGTGTAAGAGTAGTTGATAATTGGAATTCGCTAAGTGAGGAGGTAGTTAATGCTAACTCAATCCATAGTTTGAAGGACAAGTATGATAAGTATCACTGAGTACAATAATGAACCGACCAGGAGACGGTGAGTTACGAGTATCGAGCTCTTTCCCGTAAGCACAATTATTTAAGTACAATTTAGGTAATTACACAAACACACACACACACATGCGCACGTACGCACGCATGCACACACACCCAGAAATACGCAATCTCAGTTATGATGAGAGGCTGAGGGAATTAGACTTACCATCACTCGAAGCTAGAAGAGTGAGGGGGGGATATGGTGACAGTCTTTAAATTCCTTCATGGTTATGACAGAGTGGATAGGGATCGATATTTTGATATGGCTGGCTCTAGAACTAGAGGTCATAGTTTGAAGCTTCGTAAGGAAATACTTTTTCAGTGTAAGAGTAGTTGATAATTGGAATTGGCTAAGCGAGGAGGTAGTTAATGCTATCTCAATCCATAGTTTTAAGGACAGGTATGATAAGTATCACTAAGTATAAAATGGAACCGATCAGGAGACGGGAAGATACGAGCTTTGGGCTCTTTCCCGTAAACACAATTAGGTAATCACAATTAGGTAATCACACACATACACACACAGAACAATCAAGCAAATCAACATGCATTTACAATAAATACTTTGCTGTCATGCAGATCATACAGGAACAAAACATGAGTTTATGTTGAGAACTAATTCGCAATAATGCATTCAAGATTTGTGGCCATAATTTGCATAACTTCAATGACTGGCAGAAAAACTCTCAAAATCAGTTAAGAGCATGCAGGTGAAAGTCTATGCAGTATGTAAACAAGAGTTTTTTTTTTTGACAGATGATACCTTATGTAATACAACTCATACTGACAACTGTTGTCCAGCGTACCCAATGCCCTTCTTGCCTATTGGGATTCCAGATGTCAATAAGAACACCCTATGTGCATCGGTCTATCATGAAACCGTCACCTCAGAGGATGCTAGGGTCCACATGCGCAATCATAATGCCTACGGAAAGTACCATCATCAACGCATATCAGAGCTGCTGGTAACAATGAAAATGGAAAAATGTCATTCAGTTCAGAGAGCTATGATTACAGAATGTTTATTAAACAGTGTATAATGAGTACATTTTCCCTACGCTACTGTCAGAGTATACTCTGGTTTGCAATGTACATAGCTGTAATACAAATTATATTTGTATTATTACAGAAACGTAATGTAAATGTACTCAAAACTTTCACAAAATGATCAACTGTGTCAAAAGTTTATTTCCAATTTACAATACTGGTATTAATATTCAAATATTTAGATTTATTGCTATTATGTATGGAGTCTATTTATGCACTTTTAATCCAGAAATCAATGACAACTAACCGGACATTTGTGACCAGTCAGTCAACACATCCAGGCAGTGGAGTGTTTGGTGGCCAATTTGGTGGAAATTACCAACCAAACTTAGTGTCGCAACAAATAGGACTCACACACATCCTCCAAATGGGCCTCTATGGAATACCTCTCACAGGAATGCCAATATGCGGAAACATCAATAATACAAATGGTAACTATAAGTAGTAATGATAACTTCTCCAGCAATAGTCAGCAAGAAGGCCACAACTAAAGAAGATTCAGAAAAAATAAAAACTTGACCATCCCTTAACAATCCTCATTTATTCACAGCCATGCATGCATTTTGTACAGAGTGAATAAGGCCTTATCCATATTTAAACAATAAATTTCAGGCCTCGGCAATCCTTTTGACTCAATCACATAGGTGCTCCTTGGATGTAGCGCAAAACCAATTAATATATCACTTTCCGATAGCTTATTACTTGCAAGCCCCTTCCTCTACTGCAGAGCTATCAAGTGTCTTGATAGCTCCACAGCATCTCTGACTTGAGCACCTGTTAATTTTTGTTGCTAAACAGCTAGCTTTATTTAGCAATTATCTATAACAAATGGTAAAGACAAATATTAAAGACAAGTGGTATAAAAGCTCTGAAGTTTTAAATAAAGATACTGTTAGTGGAGTGCATTTACATCTCTTAATAATCTTGTTACAGTATCCTAAATAAGAGTTCATCTTAACAAGATATTTGTTTTTATGGATTAGTCATGAGAAAATATATCTTTCTAACCTTATAACCATTCTTCCAAATTTCTTTTTTCTCAAATACATATATCAGAATATATGTGTTTCGTAGCATGTCTCACTTCCCTACGACTATATTCGGCCATTTAAAACATGCTCTAAACAATATGCCTAAAAATACATCTTCTGGGTCTTGCTAATTGATATGTCTCAAGTTTTGAGGGATTATTCAGACAATATGCAGCCTATGATGATTATGTAATAATTGCACTCCAGCGAATTCTGTTCTTTGCATGATCTACGTAGGTAGTGTTTCTTGTATTACAGAAGACTTTTGTAAAGAGGTATAAGTTTCAAACCGTTTACTGCACTTTAAATGAAATACTTTATTCCAACCTTGTCACATTTACAATGAGTAGTAGTTTACAATTTGTTTATAATTTGACGTTTGCATTTTACCTTGCCTATTCTTTACATAAAATACAATGAACTTTACACCACACTCAATTTTATATATAATGTGCTTGACCCTTGGTTCAAGACCAACAGATATAATACTGAGGTGATGCAAACTTCACTGTGTATCAGGCAAAGAACATGCAAGGTAAAATACAAACTACAAATTATGTTCCACCAAAGCGTTACTGATAATATATATATATATATATATATATATATATATATATATATATATATATATATATATATATATATATATATATATATATATATATATATATATATATATATATATATATATATATATATATATATAAACAACAACAGAGGTATTTTGTCTCTATTTAAGGTAATACAGCCCAATGATGAGTGAACTCACATTCAACGACCCAAGCAATTCACAGGTGGATGGTGAACACTAAGTTATATATATTATTCAGGAGCATATTATATTTCTTTTATTTTTCCCTAATCAGACGAAATGAGAACAGAGTGGTGTCTACGAGCCCATCAGATGGCAGCGTTCCTACCATTTGCAATGAATCATTATGAATATGGCCACACAGCAAGAAACCCTCCAAATTTCAGTGAAGGATTCATGAATCAGATAAAGTAAGATATTTATCACAAGATTCTCTAGTCAGCCAAAAACTAGAAGTTTAATAATAATAATAATAATTATTATTATTATTATTATTATTATTATTATAATTAATTATTATATATTATTATTATTATTATTATTATTATTATTATTATTATTATTATAATAATAATAATTATAATAATAATAATAATAATAATAATAATAATAATAATAATAATAATAATAATAATAATTCCTAAAGAAATTAGTAAATTAGTCACAACAGTAACAAGTAAAGGTAGTTGGGCTTCGACATACCTCTGCCCTTTTACTTCTCCTATACCAGTTGTTTTTCCAACAAGATCAAATTTAATGAGGGAGAGACTGCCAGCACATTTCTCTATCTCTTTGTATATGCAGACAATGAACATTCAGTTGTGGAATTCTTTCTCCCCTACTGTCAAATAATAATAATAATAATAATAATAATAATAATAATAATAATAATAATAATAATAATAATAATAGTAAATGGCAGCGAAATAAACATCATTAAAGGTAAACTTCAAAGTTCTTTTGCAAATTCAGAGTATATTTTGCAGGTATTTTATCCGCCAGAGATATATGTTGATACCGTACATGTATACCCTATTTCACGAGGCAGCTCTAACTGGTGTTCCTGTTGTTAGACCACTGTTCTATGAATTCCCGCAAGACAAGGGTAAGTATAACTGACATCACAAATGGAATCATGTTTTGATGCAACTTGATGAAGATTAGGTTACTACGCAGGAGCACTAAAGTATTTACATAAAGGCTCACTGCTAGTTACTTGCCTATTTTTTAATAATGCAAAAAGTAACATTGTGAAATTAAAGCAAACATCATCAGTACTGAAGTTATATTTGTACTCTTCGTAGAGCACGAAATATATATGTAGCTTAAGAAGGTGACAACCTTTTTTTTTCAATATTCCTAATATCTATCACAATACGAATAATGTAGAATCTTCTAGTTATACCTCAAACTTGAATAACCAAAAAAATATCATTCTAATTCCAGTCACATGCACTCTGCACAAATTATATTATATTTAATATCCAAAAGAAGGAATGTTAGTTCAATTTGGATTCATTCATATACTTAAAGAAGATTTCTAACTAACCTCTCAGCTGGAAGAGCAGTCATGTCGCAATTTCTGTTGGGAAAAGGCCTCATGGTAACCCCGGTCTTCTCTTCTGTTGGTTCTGGTGACAGCGTCAATAGGCTAACTCACTTTCCTCCCGGATGTTGGTGAGACTGCATATTTACTTTATTTTATTTACTTTCATTGTCTTGAAATTTTCTTAGCGTATAATACTAATTGTTTTTTCTTCTTATTACTTAATGGTATGAGATTCTAGTATTGAAAATAGACAAGGAAGTATTATTTTTTATGAAATCTCTAAGATCACTTTAACTTACAATAAGAATAAAGCACATTCCCAACTTAAATTCAAAGGGTAATAAGCTTAATTTCAGTGATGCTGCCAGTATATGGCCAATATTTAAAATGCACGAATACTTCATAAAAGATATCTTAACATAAAGTTACTTCATACATAGAATGCAATTAAAATCTAAACACCAGCTGCTCCTCAAAAGTAAGTTTGTAAATGTGATGTAGTTACATTACTGCTCTTCATTTTGTCAACTACACTGTTAACTTCATAAAAATTAACATTTTCAAAATTCCACACCTACTAATCTACTCACAGGTATGATTTCTACAAAGGATCAGTTATTAGCCACTCAGCCGTTGGTCAAGATATGCTACTTCCCACGCTTCTTACAGATATTAATGTTCATTTACTTGGAGGCACAATCATTCCCTTACAAGGAAATCTGCACGTAAGGTTTATATATAATATCAGTGATACTATGATGACACACCATATACTTATATTTCACATATTATCAGTGTTCTCTATTGTTCCTTTGTAAACACAATTACCATATAGTAAAGTTAATGTAGTCTGCACATTACATTATTATTTAGAAGGAAAAAAAAACGTGAGTCTATGACAAGGAATACAATTAAAAAATAATTTAGCTTGGACAGGTGCTCACTAGCTTTCTAAACCAAATATAACATAAAAAAAACATTCTGTATAAATATCAAAATTACTAAATTAATATATTTAATTAAACGTCTAGGACAACTTCAATACGACAGCAGAGGCACGTCAGTTACCATTCATATTGGTGGCAGCTCTTCCGTGTGACCTGGAGAGCCCTGTCATTACCACCACAACTCAAATACCAAGTGACTTGAGAACTTCGTCCACTCTAGCAACTGGTAATACTTCTCTAGTTGATATTTTATATAGGTTGTACATCAGGGCAATATTTTGTTTCAGTAACTCACATTTACTCTTCTCCTTTCCTTCATATTATACATATTGTCATTTGTGCACAAAAGGCTCCTTTCAAGTTTTCTTCAATTCATGACTTAATTCAATATTAAATAATCATAGCATAAGTCCCTTTAATTTGACATAAAATTTTGTGTCCATCAAATCAAGACTTCTATGATGCTCAAAAAATGTCAACAACTTCCAAAACCTATCAATATAGTGAGTACACCTCACCGATGTACACTAATAATACCAACTCTGTGAGAGGAAATTTGTTTCTCCATCTACAAGATATTTCCCCATCAGCAAAATTATGAGTAAATTTAATCCAGATATCTTTTTCCTTATACAAGGGGTCCTCGATTTATGCGATTCTTGATTTACAATATATCGTGGTTAAGACACATTTCCCATTAAATATTAAGATATCCTAGTTTCAACCTACGTGGTTTGCATTGTAAATATAAACTTTGTGCAGGAGCAGTTTGTTGAGCAAGGTGAAAGAATACATCGTTTGCACGGCATTAGACTGAGGAAAACATCACTCAGTCCTGCTTGTACGCCAACTTGTTATTGTGCTTATCTGCTCGTTGGTTTGTTTTGTTTTATTTTATCATTTATAGCTTGTATTATGTCTCCCAAGCATAAATTAGATGCCTCTAATGGTAGTACTTGGAAGATAAGGAAAGCCATCGCCAAGGAAGTGCAATTAGAAATAGTGAAGCGCTCAGAAAAGGGAGAAACTGCTACCAACATTGGCTGTTTACTAGGGTTAAACTGTTCGGCCGTGGCGACGATTATCAAGGATAAAGATCACTTCCCCGAAAATGTGAAAAGTTCTGCTCCTATGAAGTCCCCTGTGATTACTAATCAGTATAGTGGCCTATTGATTGAGATGGAAAGGCTATTAGTGATTTGTCTGGATGACCAGCAGCAATGACATGTACCCTCTTTGCAACGCCCCTTCCAGTGGGCAAGAAAACCACAGGGGTAGAGATAAGGAATTGTTCTCTTTGTAGTTTGTTACTCTTTCATTACATTATTTTACATATATGTCCTCCGTGTATTTTTTAGTCATAGTTATGTTTCCAAATGTCATAAAGATTTTGTGTTTTTATGTCTTAGATTATGAACTTAAATACTGTGTTATCTTAGGTGGTGATGTAAGTGCTTATTTAGGTGTGTTCCAACTTACATGAAAAATTGGGTTGAGACGTTTCTCGAGGAACAGAACTATGACGTAAGTCGAGGGCCCCCTGATAATAAGATTTTCAACATTATAACCATTTACAGTATGTCAGGAGCTATACTGTATTCATTTCTAAATTACTTATATTTGCTGACCCTTCCATCTTGATGGCAGGAAAAGTATATATAATATGCATACTATTAACAGAACCTATGAGAGTTATACATTCCGTTCACTCACTTACTGCATTGCTATTTTGTTTTTTTAAGTCATTAACTCCTAATTCTATACTCTCCCACATTTCTAAGTAATAATTCTATACATCTACCTTATTTTTGTAGTCCAGAATTAAAGAAACATAAGCATTATCTCAAATAGTTCATGCGTCATTTTATTCTCTCCTTTTTCTCTTCTCAGATATAAACATACTATAACGTATTTATCTCATCCCAAGAGGTGATTATATACTCTAGCTTTAAAAATTACCATAGTTTCCATTATGATCCTTTCGACCCACTCACAGTTCTTGTAGTTTCTTCCATTTTTATATGCTATAGAATACTTAGTTTAATATCAAGAACTATGAAGGTTTTAATGTCACTTATAACCAGTTCACGGTAAAAATTCACCTTTTTTAGGTCAAGTGTTGTGTAATACAAAATATATGGGTTCATAATATCCAGTGCCAAATAGTGATACATCTAAGTTCTTTTTCACATGCAACTAACTCATCTCCAATCCTTCCTTTTACTTTTTTATTCTGCTAATAACTAAAAACTATCAAACAATATTTAGATGTTAATGTTTTCCCTGGGTGTGCAAAATCTTAAACAAATTTCTCCAATTTGTTTGCATACAACATCAATTGTTTTATGCGTCTACCCAATATGAATGCTCTCAATACTTTCAAAGTTCAAGTGTTTGACATTTACATTGTCAGGTACATTATACATGGATGATGGTGAAACGCCTTTGGAAACCTTAGTATCATATCATAATATAACATTCGAAGCTGATGCTTCGTCCTTGACTGTCACAGTAGTAGAGGAAGACTGTTCTGATATAAACTTTTCTACTGAAATTACAAGTGTGCGAGTGTTTGGCATTGAACCAATTTCACAGGTGAGAAACTAAGTCTTATGCAAATGATATAGAACAGTATTTCATGGCAATGACAAGGGTGTGGTTTGTTCAACAATATTTTCATATCAAATTACGCTCTCTATAATCAGGTATCTAGGCCATCTATGGGGGGCTATAAACGTGGATAGCCCCTCTACAAACTAAGTCTGCTAACAATAATAAAAAAAAAATTTGTATTCTAAGTCAATTTCTATCTTATATTAGATGTTGTATTTTGGTCCTATCTAACTCTATTTATCCTGTTTTAATACAAGTCTTTCTTAATGTTTTCCTACAGGTAACCATTGATGGAACAGAGCATTTGTATTACACCCAAGAACAAGATAATCATGCACTGAACATTTTCAATATAACATACGATTGGTGTGAACAAACAAACTTAATCATTAGATGGAATTGAAAATACAGTTTGAGGTTTTTATGTTAGGTCCATGATGTTCATTCACTGTTTCAATATATATATATATATATATATATATATATATATATATATATATATATATATATATATATATATATATATATATATATATATATATATATATATATATATATATATATATATATATATATATATATATATATATATATATATATATATAGTTGTCTTACCGGAATTATTCTGATAGATATTGCATTCCTGCAATTATTTGCAATCAGATTAGCATAACTGAATATTTGAATTAGTTGCAATCATGATTTTTGTTTCTGTAATTAAAACTCAGCGGTTACAGTCATGAGCTACTGCCTAAATGAATTGGCAATCCATGTAATATAGACAGTAGTTGCAGCCAATTAAATCAATCTCTTCATGAGGTCCATTACTCTATATTAAAATAGAAGTTACTTTTTTAGTAAGATTTATTTTTTTTATTCAAAGCCCTAATCACAAAAAAAAACATATAAACTCAATTTGTCTAGAGAGATCATGAAATTAAAACAACTTTCTGAAACTTGGTGCTTTGGAATCTGTAAATGTAATGTTGATACTGATGGCCCTGGCATACTCTCCGAAATACCACCCATCATTAACCAAATTCCCTTAATATCTAATAATTAAAGGAACCAAATCTCTCTTCATACCTTGTATTAATTTCCCTCTTATGCGAGGTATACTGTACAATGAATTGCAATAACTCATAAGAACAAAGACTCTTCGTAAGGTGCTAATTACGTGATTGAATGAAGGAGACTATGTCATAAAACAAGGAACCTAATATATTTAAGTCTACATGGTTGTGGTCCTCTACCACCTGAGATATTCATTTATTATTATTATTATTATTATTATTATTATTATTATTATTATTATTATTATTATTATTATTATTATTATTCATTATTATTATTATTATTATTATTATTATTATTATTATTATTATTATTATTATTATTATTATTATTATTATTATTATTAGTCTTCACAAACATATATATATTCACCTATACAAGCACATATATATATACATATATATATATATATATATATATATATATATATATATATATATATATATATATATATATATATATATATATATATATATATATATATATATATATATAAGCACATTACATATGTGAAAACATGAATCATTTTTACCCCGACAGGGACTTAAACCTAGGACTTATAATTACTAAGCCAAGGTGCTACCAACTACACCACCGAAGATTAAAAGGAAACAGAACTTATACCTTATATCTGCTATACTAGGAATGAACGCATTATATCTGAATGCCACTATGTTCATATTACACTTTCCCCAACCTCGCTCGTGGTTTTGTTTTTGCATTTAATTCAACTCCCAATCTCATTCAGGACCAACAATAACCAAATAAGCACATTACATATGTAAAAACATGAATCATTTTTACCCCTACCGGGACTTAAACCTAGGACTTAAAAGCACTAAGCCAAGACGCTACCAACTACACCACAGAAGGTTAAAAGGAAACAGACCTTATATCTTATATCTGCTATAGTAGGAATGAACGCATTCTATCTGAATGCCACTATGTTCATATTACAGTTTTCCCAACTTCACTTGTGGTTTTGTTATTGCATTTAATTCAACTCTCAATCTCATTCGGGACCAACAATAACCAAATAAGCACATTACATATGTGAAAACATGAATCATTTTTACCCCGACCGGGACATTTGGCATTGAGAGCAATAAAAGCTGGATAGCACCAATGATAGATAGGTGTCATGTAGAATGCTTGTCAAAAGGTGGGAAGGCATTATTAGAATGGATGGTTAAGTTGTTGAATATATATTTTTGGATAGGGAGGGCCTTGTCCTCCATATCTCTGGGTCCTCTGTACTTTGACTGTTTTTTTCTGTCTGTCATTTTCTTTTCTGTGATATTACCTCATCTCTGCCTTGTCCTTAACCTTTTTCCTTTCCTTCATCTTGGTGTCTTCTTGTGTCCGGGCCTTTATTGATTAGGTCAGTTTTTGCCTGTCCCGGTGTCACACTCATAAAAAGAAATGTGTAGTTCCACTTTAAAAAGTGAAAGGAAATAAGAATGAGTGTAGTAGTTTTAAAGGAATAAGTTTGTTGAGTACAGTTGATAAAGTATATGGAAGAGTGTTAATTGACAGAATTAACAAAGGTACTGAGAGACTGATTGGAGAAGAGTAGTGTGGGTTCAGGAAAGGAAGAGGAAGTGTGGAGCAGGTGTTTGTGGTAAGACATGTGAGTGAAACTTCTTGGAGAAAGATATGGACAGTTTTTGGACCTTTATGGATTTACAGAAAGCATATGACAGGATTGATAGAGAGGCATTTTGAGTGCATTGCGATTGTTTGGGACAAGTGGAAGTTTGCTGAATGCAGTGAAGAGTATTTACATGAATAGAGGAGCAAGTGTGAGAGTCGGGAATGATATGAGTGATTGGTTTGAGGTGAATGTAGAGTTACATCAAGGTTGTGTAATGTTTCCATGGTTGATTAATGTCCATATGGATGGAGTGGTCAGGAGACAGTGGGTGAGTATGGAAGGCTGTGGAAATTAAATCAGTTGTTACTCGCAGATGACACAGCACTGGTGGCTAATATTGAAAATTAACTGAATCATTTGGTGACTGAGGTTGCTAAGGGGTGTGATTGAAGGAAGTTGCAAGTGAATATTGGTAAAAGTTAAATCATGAGATGCATGAGTAGTGTTAATGTGGCAGATTGAATGTGCGAGTGAATGGGGAGTTGCTTGAAGGAGTTGAGAGTTTTATGTATCTGGGGCCACACATATCAAGAAATGGACGAGTGGATGGTGAACTAAGTCAAAGAGAAAATGAGGAGAGTAAATGCTTAGTTGGGCTGAAATATGTAATGAGAAATAGTTATTTGAGAGTGACTGTAAAGAATACTATATATGAAAGTGTGATTGTGCCGACAACATTGTATGGAGCAAAGACTTGGAATGCAAGAGAGTATGAAAGGAACAAGCTGAAAGCCATGGAAATCCAATGTTTGAGAAGTATGATTGGTGTATCTAGAATAGATAGAGTAAGAAATGAGGATATCAGGCAGAGAATGGGTGTTGAAAGGAACCTGTTGGATGGGTTGCATCAGAGAGTACTGAGTTTGTTTGGAAACACAGGAAGGATGAGGGATGAACGAATGGGGAAGAGAGTATGGAGTGCTTAAGTGATTGGAGTTAGACCAAGAGGAAGACCTAAAATGAGAAGGATGGATGGCGTGAAAAAGGCATTATGTATGTGGAATGGCAGTGGAACAGGGAAGAGAGCGTGCAAGAGATAGGAATAAGTGGAGGTTGATTGTGTATAGGAGACACAGACCAAAGGGATTTCTCGTATCTCCTAGCTCAATGAGCTGTGATGGATGGGTGTGGTAGGAGTTGCTATGTGATGAAGCAGTGGGGGTAAACCAGATTAAGCTGTCAGGCCTCATTGTAGAATATCATTGCCTGCCTACCTTGTGGATGACCCAAGTAGGGTGGAAGGGAGGGAAATGTGGCAACCAATTATCCCCAAGGAGCTAAGAGAAGTAGTTGAAGTATTTGTGGATCATGGTGAATGCATCTTTCTTGGCTTGGCCATCCCCCCTTAACAGATGGAATGAGGCCATGTATGTGTATGCATGCACGTAGATAATGACCTAATTGTGCTTAAGGGAAACAGCCCTAAGCTCATAACTTCCCATCTCCTGGTAGGTTCCATTTTGTACTTAGTGATATTTACCATCCTTGTTCTTAAGAAATGGTTTGAGTTAGCATCAACTACCTCCTCGCAGAGCGAATTCCAGTTATGAACTACTCTTACACTAAAAATGTACTTCCTTACATCCTGCAAAGAAGTTTTCTTATGAAGCTTCAAACCAAGACCTCTAGTTCTAGTGTCAGCCATATCAAAATAGTGTTTCCTATTCACTCTGTCATAACCATGAGAAAATTTAAAAACCTTCACCATATCCCCCTTTTTTTATAGCTTCGAGTGATGGTAAGTCTACTTTACTCAGCCTCTCATCATAACTGAGATTGCGTATTTCTGGCACCAGTTTCGTACCATGTCTTTGAACTTCTTCCAGCTTAACTACGTGCTTTTTCAAGTGGTGATTCCAAAAGGGGGCTGCATATTCAAGTTTTGGCCTCATTCAGGTTACATAAATATTTCTGAATATTTCCTTATCCATGTGCCTGAAGGCTACCCTTACACATGCTAAGAAAGCATATACTGCCTTTACTATGCCTTTTATATGCATCTCTGGAGACAAATCTGCCAGTATATTTAATCCTAGAGCTCTCTCATTCTCTGTCTCTTGAAGTTCTGCTTCTTCCTTTTAATAGTGAAGTGTGGGCCTTCTAACACTTGTACCCATTCTTATTACTTTACATTTTGAAGAATTGAATTTCATTAGCCATTTTTCTGACCACTCATGCAGACTACATAGGTCTTCCTGAAGTTCTCTACCATTGTTCTCGTCTCTTACTTTCTTCACAATCTTTGCATCATCAGCAAACATATTCATGAAAGAATTTACAGAGGCTGGTATGTCATCTACATATACAAGGAATAAAAGTGGCCCTAAAACTGAACCCAATGGAATTCTGCTACTGACTCTTCTCCATTGAGACACTGAGTGTCTTACTCTAACCCTCTGTTCCCTTCCTGCTAAGTAAGTTTTAATCCATTCCAAGACATTTCCACCTATTCTCGCCATTATTTGCGGCTTCTTAATAAGTCTCCCGTGTAGGACCGTGTCAAATGCTTTCTGGAAGTCTAGGAATATGCAATCTGCCCAGCCCTCTTTCCTGCAAGATTCAGCTTACCTCATCATAAAATTCTAATAAGATTGTTACTGTTGATCTACCTTCTCTGAAGCCATGTTGTCTCACTGACAAAATGTTGATGGATTCCAAGTGAAGAGAGATGTATTTTCTTAGTAGTTTCTCCAAAGCTTTGCAAACTATGCTGGTCAAGGAAACAGGTCTAACGTTTAGAGCTGTATCCTTCCTTCCCTTTCTGAAGATAGGTACCACGTTCAATTGTTTCCAGCATCTTGAAATCTCCCCTGATTCCAGCGACATTTTAAATACAATACATAGTTCTGGTGATATTGATTTAGCGCATTTCTTAAGTACATAAGGGGATATATTATCTGGACCTGTAGCTTTATGGGCATCTAACTCCATCAGCGCTTTGCATACCTCTGTGGCTGAAAAGATGATGCTCTCTAATACCGGTGCATGAGCTCCTATCTCTGCACTTTGAGGGGGTGGGATATTTTCTGCTGTAAATAATGACTGAAACTCCTTGTTCAGTTCTTTGCAGATCTCTTCATCCATCTCAACGATGCTTCCATCCACTCTCTTTAGCTTTATAACCTGTTCTTTTACCTTCAGTTATCCTCTGATAAAGCTGTGGAAAAGATTGAGATTTTCTTTAGCCTTCCTGGTGATATCCCTTTCATAGTCCCTCATTGCCTCTCCTCTTTTACTTAAGTTCATTTCTTGCTCCTTTATAAGTCAGCCAGGCATTTATACTTTTTCTCCTCCTATAACTTTTCCAGCAATTGTCTCTCCACTCCTTAGCATTCTTACACTCATTATTGAACCATTTCTCTCTGGCATAAATAAGTCCTATTTTGGTGTAAGGTATGCAACAAACTATTATCTTCTTATTTTCCTCACAAACGGCATCATACATTTTTTGTGCAGATTTGTTGTTAAATAAGGTCCTCCAGTCAATAACTGCAAAAAGCTCATTCATTCTAATGTAATCTCCTTTCGGATAGTTCCTCATCGTGTCCTCAGTGCCTCTACTTTCAGGCAGAACATCTTCGATGATATACTCCATTAACACAAAGTGGTCGCTCTTTCCAATTGGTGGTTCATACTCAATTTTTTCAATATCCAACACATTTTCTGGGAATACTAGATCAAGTAGCAATGGCTCATCCCCACCCCTGGCCCTCATTGATTCCACTGCATGTTGGTGTAGGAAATTACCTTGTACACAATCAAGAAACCTTGCCACAAATGAGTCCTTCTCACTGTGAGGGTCAAGATTTAGCCAATCTATTGCTATATGATTAAAATCTCCCATAATAAAAGTTCTACATTTTCTCTCACGTGCAATGTTAACAACTGAGTTTATGACTTCAGTAGTACCTATATACTTTCTTCATAAACTTCTAGCCTATGTTGGTTCCTTGTTGGGTTATTATAATGATCTCTGACCCAGTATTTATGCGAGCAACAAGAAATTCCTTAAACTCACTTTCTATAGCAAAGTTTATTTATTTAACCTGAATCCTTTCACTTATGAGCAGTGCTATCCCTCCACCAGTCCTCTCAGATCTTTCAACCCTTAATATTCTGAAGCCCTTAGGAAAACTGTGACACTGTTTATGTCCTCACTTAACTTAGTCTCTGTTATCGCTGCTATTGCTGCCTTACTGTTGTGAATCCTATCCTTTAATTCTACTCTCTTACCAGCTATTCCATCAGCATTTGTGTACAGCACTCTTAATGAGGCTCCTTCCCTAATCTTCTTCCATTATCTTCTTTATCCCCCATTCGTCTGGAAGAACTCTGAAAGAAAATATTTTCTTCTCTTCTTCTGTTCTTTCCTCATTCAAACTTCTAACCTCTTCCAACAAGTTTTTGATCCTTTCCATCTCTTCCTGTGTTCTGTATTGTCTAATGAACACTCAACATTTGCAGCAGTTCTTATTGGTCTTTCTCGATAAAATATTCTCAATGCTCTTCTATGCGGTTTACGAAATTTATAGCACTCATGTCAAGAGAGGCATTCCCAACTAACGTCCCTCGCTACCTGCAGAATTTCGCTCACTTCAGAAGTGGTGATGGGGAAGACCATGAAGTCAATGACTGTCTCATTCCAAAATGTGCTCCAAGAGGCATTGATCGTCTCGGGCTTCAACAGACTCAGCAATAAGCTCGATTAAATTTACGAACGTGAAACTCTCATTAATCCATGATACAATATGGCTTTGCATCATGAGCGGCAAAAAGCTTGGAAAAGGTAAGACAGTTGTATATTGCCTTCATGCACTTTATGATGCCTTGATCAAGTGGTTGCAGCAGTGAGATTGTGTTTGAAGGAAGGAACAAAACTTTCACGTGTTCCATCCTCATACATCAGTGATTCGGGATGGCTTTGAGCATAAATGGTTGTAAAATAAACTTTGAAAAGCAACCCCTTCTACTTGAAGAATTTCATTACTCCAATTATAAATCAGTGGTAAAGCCAATCAAGAAACAATGTGGCTGTTGCCAAAGCCTCCTTATCATGCTTCCAGCACATGAACAGCAGAATTTTTGTGTTTAAGAGCATGTGGATTTATCCCTCTGTAAACAAAGAAGGCCCGGCTTCATTATATGGCCTTCTGCGTTGTCAGAGAGGACCAGACTAACACGATCCCCCAAGACGTATATCCTGGGGACTGCATGGCATGCTCATGAGCGTACATGTGGTGAGTATTTTTCTTCCAGAATATACCCGTTTCATCAGAGTAGGAAACCTGCTCTTCATGCTATAGCCTTTTCCCACTATTACTAGGTATTCTGGGAAATCTTTTGCCGCCTCCGTAACAGCCAACGCTGATTATTTAATGATCTTGAGGGACTTTAGATTTAACTCTTTACATAGTTATAAAACCTTTAAATGTTAGTTTTTTTAACTCCTTATTGCTCGATTACAATGCCTTTACCGTAATATTCATATATCTAAAGACAGGTTCGATGCAGAATATATCTGTTAACATGGACATACTGCCGTATCATGCTCTCTAGCCACACAATTATTGCTCACTCGGTCTTTAAAAGCACTGTATCAAGAACCAGAAAAACCATTGCAACAGTTTCAGGCAAAACAATATATTCTTTTAACCATTATATATTTTTCTAAGATTATGTAATATAATTATACAATTAAGATACCTAATGTCATCGTCAGTATATTGTTTTCACTTTTCATATGGATTCAAAGTACACAAACTGCGCTCCTTTTACGAGTACTGGATCTACAAATAAAAGAGTACAACTGCAAGTGTTCTTAGTGCAGTATTTTTTATTACATGTAAAAACTAATTTTCTCTAATATCATTTTTCATATTAAAGTAGTGCTACAACAACAACAAAAACGCATAACTAGTCTCAAATTATCACGTATAATTACATATTTCACCTATATTAGCGTACACTCGAGTTTTTGGATATGTAGAATAAAAAGGTCCTCTGGTATTATATAATCTATTTGAAATGACAAAGTATCAACATTTATTTTAAAAAATAAACTCCACTGCATAATATGGAGATAATGAGTACAGATATTTGCTTATGTACTCCATAGCAAGTTTTCTAATATAAGGGGTTAATGATGCTATTTAACTGTTAAATATACCCTGAATCATCAGTTTAAAAAGATCAAAAGGAATTATGCAATCGAAACCTCTATATAGCAATTATATCAATGCTAAAAAGTAAATAACAAGTTGTTTGATATACTGACATTACTACTAAATTTAAAAATAAATCTTAATAAAATAAAATTCAAAATGCTACAGAATAGCACAGCAATACATCATTATATTGGAAATGGCAGTTGTATCAGCAACAAGACTCGGTTTTTCATAACGAATCTGAAACATACGACCAGTTACAAAGGTGAACATTTGGTGACACATATAACGAGTTTATCTGTTGGTTACAAGAAGCTTTATACAAGTCATTTATTCGTATAAAAACCATAATATGCTTATGCTAAATAATCATTTAAAATAAAAACTGGAGAATATTTTTTTAGGAATTAAGTAGACTTTGCATGAGACACATCATAATTGAATAAAATATGTATCAAATATTTGAAGAAAAAAAAACCGCATCATAAACTTTTTCTCTCTCTCTTCAGACAGAATTTGACACAGAAATCCCGAATCTTCTTTATACTAATGGCTTACCATTGAGCGTTTGTGTCATTTCCCAAAGCAAGCATATGAGAATATATTATGTAGGCAAGTAAAGCAAACCCTTTCATATTAGAATTAATGAAAAAGCTCTAGAATTTACCTTAATGCCACACACAGCTGAATCCTGTTCACACTGGCCCCATTCACTCCAGTCTCCTTCGTTTATCTTAAAAAATAAAGAAAATTTAATAAATATAAGATTGAGGGAATGAATCATTTGTTAACTATAAAATCACCCTAAAACAAGAATAATAATAAATCGTCTCTGGATACGAAATATTTAAAAGAATATTCACGACTCAAATAATCCCAATTAGAAGAAGAAATGGACTCATACTAATTTCCATATTCAATTGGAATTCCTTTAGATGGAAAAAGTAAATCACAATGATTTGTCATATATTATTTTATACTCGGGTTTTGGGTGATATGAATTACTTGCAATTAATTTATTTAAAATAAAATGCAAGTGTCCCAAAGTATGCAGGTCTAGCAGTATTGCAGACCTGTTTTAAAAATAAATCAATATGGTTACTATTTTAGGCCAGTCATTTTCACGACAGAAATGAGAATTCTACTTTAACGGGAATATAATTTATGTTAGTACAGTAATATCAATTGCTGTAGATACACGCTTCAAAGCAAAATCATAAATAACTTTACCTAATAAATAATTGCCAATTAGTAGGTATTCTAGTTTGTATTATCTAGATGGATGGTTCACTCTAATCCAGCACTGTCAATACCAATAACAGAGATATCAAAAGGAATGAGCAAGCAGTGCATATGACCCATTGTAAGCTCTTAAGTAATAAATAAAATGTTTAAACTAAACCACATCACTGATCATAACCCATTCAAACATGAGCAAAAGAAAACACCTTACCTTATGAAGCCCAATTACACATTTTCTCTAACCTAACAATAAAACCAAACCCAAATACAAATTATAGCATATTAAAAAATTCAGATATAACAATGAACAAAATGACTGAGAAATTACTGATAGACAATGTAGCTTTAATAAGTTCATTATTTTTTGTTCTATCATTTTCAGATTACATATATATGGTTCTAGATATGATATATGGTTAGTCTACAGAGGAAGCTGTAGTTTTTTGCACTTTTAATTTCTATAATAAAATAAAACACCACATGAATATCACACATTGGTAAGGTGATTTTACAATGATATTGCTTAATTACAAAATAAATAAGAGGAAATACCAGTGATAAGAATAATTACACAAATATTTTCCGATATAATAAGGGTGGTATTTAACTATGTTTAATCTTTCTTTCCTGTCTAAATACAGTATTTCCTATTCTAGCCTACTTTGGACTCTACGTCTGGTCTTCTCACAAGAAAAACCAGGACACATGCACAGCAATCCAATTATTCATATATCCACACAAGCCGTATTTACTGCCAACCAAAGCTCCATTATAATATTTTATAAAAGCGAGTATTTTCGGGTGTTATGTGAGATAAAAACAAAATAAATACACTACATCACTACTATCTCAGAGACGTTGAAGCAGACATATAGTAAGAGGAAATCAAATGGATCTGCCAATCCTTACCTTCCTGCATTTCCCCCTTTTACCACAAAACAACAAACATAATAAGTGAGGATGGGAATGCTATGTTGCTCTGCAGCCTAATGTCTTACTCTACAACAGCAGTGAAATGGAATGTAAGAAACTTTATGCATGGCAAATTCTATTAGCATTTCAATTTACCTTGAATTTTAAGACATAACAGTATTCTTAGTCTAAACCAAGACAAAAGATGTATGTTACCTTAACATCTCGTGAGGTTGGAAGGACACCAGTAACTTTGCTTTCCCCATAATTACATTGCATTTCAACATTTTGCACAGCAACATCGTCACCGAGAAGTCCTTGCTCATCCAGCACCTGACCTCTTGTCCCAGTCATTAATCCATTAGGACATGGCCTCATACCTAAAAACAACGTTTTGAAGATCTTATCATAGGTAATAACATACATATGCTAATAATTTAGCATGCATCTGCAACTCATATATCTATATTTTTAGAATAAAATTGTGTTATGTGCATTGCTTTAATATAGATATAACCAATCAATGCATATAACGAAATTTTTATATCATAAATATCTCTGAAGCAGCTCTTACCATAACTATTATTACACCTTAAAGTGTTTTCCATGGATATATAATAACACTAAAAGTTACTAAAGAAAAATATGGCTCTCCACGTTAGTTTTTTATATTACTTGAACAATTTGCAGCTTGATTTTTATATTATCAAACCTAACCGGAGTGCCAAAGTCTATTCATAAAGCCTCTACAATATTAACCTGATCATATAAAAGTTCACATGATAGGTTGATGCCCTTTATAATCTAGAAATTTATTTTTGGGGAAAATTATACTGGAAATTCTTCTCTTCTTACTTTATCTCTGGCTCTATATATTGTACGCTCACTAATGCCAATAGCAATCTACTAACATTATAAAACAATTCTATATTGCAAATAATTTACCTTGCCATTCGCCGTTTTCTCCTACTGTAGAAGTAATATATCCGTTGTGAATGCCTTCCAGAGTACTGCAGTACAATTTCACAGCGTTTATGGCAGTTTCGTCCAAGTGTGTTATAAAGTAATCTTGGAACTGATAATGGTAAATTCATAATTTAAAAAAAAGTCACATCACATACAGTGTCAAAATTAAAAATACAGTAGTTTTAAAATTGTTCCAGGCACTACCTCACTGATCCAGTGCTTAGCGATGTATGTACCATGAAAACTAGAATTCTTAGTGTAAGAGAAGCCTGTACCGAAGAGGACACTCGTTTTGGAATTGCATATTAGAAAATAAATTACAAATGTACTTTGTGTCTTCAATTTGCACCACAAGTTTGTAACGTATTTTATTGGGATAAATATATAAACAAAAATGGAGCACATCGCAAAGCCATACCACAAGTCCAAGTTCAGTGAGGAAGAAGTGAAATAATAAGAGAAAAAAAAAATTTATTCGATGAATTATAAATATAGTTAGTCATCAATGCATGACCTATGCAACTTACAACTTTGACTTAACGACTGCTACCCTGGCCACAAACATTAATTAATCACCAGTACATCAGGCCACAACACTTCCTTTTATTCTCGTATGCGCTTATGTCAAGCTCAAAAATAATAATAATAATAATAATAATAATAATAATAATAATAATAATAATAATAATAATAATAATAATAATAATAATAATAATAATAATAATAATAATAATGGTAGTTATAATTACAATAATAATATTCTGTTTTTCTAGCTAAGTTAAATAAAATAAAAAAGCAATACATAATATACATTAGTTTATATCTATAAAGCTGTAACTACCGTTGAACTTGCTTAAAGAATATCAGTGTACATCATAAATTCTCACCACTCGGAAGTTGGACCAATTTAAGTGGATTCCCCAACCCCCCTATCCCCCCCCCCCCCCCCCGCAGAATATGACAGGACTTTTTGTTAGATAATTAATTTTAAGTGGGGGCTGGGTGTATATGTAAAATAAATAAGTTAAGAATTAAGCAAATTATTAGCGGCAAAAGGAATTTCCTTTTCTTGGTGAAGGGAGGGTTTACTTTTACAAGTGAACACTGGGAGGCATTAGCTTCACTCTTCAAAGTTTTCAAGCGTATTGAATATTCCGTTAGGAAGTTTGATAAGATTCAAGAATTACCATGACTTCAAGATCCACTGCAAAGCTGCCATCTGGACAGTATTCTTCTTCTCCCCAGTCACCAAAATCCAACCCTGTACTTAACGTTAAATTTTTGGTTATGACTCGTTGGCTCTCTGCTGATCCTGTGCATGCCATGAAAACATTAAAATAATAAAGTTTAATGATTGGCGACTTTGACGAAATATGGTTTTAGAGCAATGTTTTCAAATTGTTCACAAAGAACAACCAAGAGTAATATCATATATAAAATTCAGGGTTTTCTCTCTCTCTCTCTCTCTCTCTCTCTCTCTCTCTCTCTCTCTCTCTCTCTCTCTCTCTCTCTCTCTCTCTCTCTCTCTCTCTCTCTCTCTCTCTCTCTCTCTCCTAGAGTAGAAAACTAGTTGCATAAATATCAAGGTTTATATAAGTGCAAGTCGACTAGGGTAAAGATTCGTTATATGTACTCCTTCTACTTATAAACTAAAGACTTTTTTCTAATAGGTTACGATGTGTTTTGAATTATTCTGATAAGTATTTTCTCGGAATATCACTATATTTTGTGATAGGTCGACATTCGTGGGCGGTTATGGATACTTGAAATAACCTAACTTATCTAACCTAAGCTTGCTTCGACTAACCTAACCAAATCATCTAACCTGAACTAGCTCAAATTTGAAGATTGAAATGCCTTGATAGAGTGACTTTGGGTTTTCTTACTGCAATGAATCACATTTCTAGAAATGTTGGTAACGCTGATCTCTCGGATAGAGTGTGGAAGGGTGCATAAAACGAATCTTTATCTCAAGTGATTAACTACAGAATGAATAGCTATTCGAGAAATTTCCCTTAAGAACATAAAAGGAGTAAGTACTTGACTGTAATACCTGGAAAAGCAAATAACAAGGAAATGCCGAAGAGAAGAAGAGTTACCTCCATCCTGGCTGTTGGCGGGAACTGAGCAATATGTTCCCTTAGGCAAGGATACAGACAGCACTTCTTTTTTATTCGTCTATAGTGTTATCTGTATTTTGTCACAAAGATTTATCACGTTGTTAAGCCTTCTGTCACAGTTTTCAGTTAACATTTTATTATTAAATGGCAAAATGTTTTTAACTTATGAAGAAAAACAAAAATTTCAAACTTTACTGCCATTCTTTTAAAAAAGTAATTGAAAAAACTTATACTGAAGGCTGTACGTTTAAGAATAGAAACAGGTTATCTGAGAACTGCATGAATTTTTTTAATTTATTTATCAGTGAACATATACATATGTCAATTCAGTATTGTAACATTTATATTCAATTTCACACATTGATTCCACCTGTACTTTGAATGTTTTTTTCTGCATGCCGTTGTCCTTTGTGTGATATTGCCTCATCTCTGCCTTGTCCTTAACCTTTTTCTTTTCCTTCGTCTTGGTGTTTTCTCGTGACCGGGCCTTTATTGATGAGGACACTTTTTGCCTGTCCCGGTGTCACACTCATAAATATATATATATATATATATATATATATATATATATATATATATATATATATATATATATATATATATATATATATATATATATATATATATATATATATATATATATATATATCTGAATCTTTGGTTTTAGTGAAAAATTGTGTATTTTGAAGAGCTATTAAAAATCAATACACATTAAAAAACAGATATAAAAGATGATTGTTATCACTAACTATGGCATATCTTAAACAGTGTAAACCTAGGATACCATATTCTTAGTTAGACACACAAATGGATTTCATAAACGCATCTGACGTGGTTCTGTGTATGGCTAGGATCCCATACACAGAACGGCGTCAGATGCGTTTATGAAATCCATTTGTGTGTCTAACTAAGAATATGGTATCCTAGGTTTACACTGTTTAAGAAATCGGGCCTATATCACTGACGAAAGTACATGGTTCAGCCAAAATTGAAAATTTGACATGAGATGGACATATTCCCACAGTAAGAGAAGAAAATTAAACATCGGAGCTTAAAACATGAAAATATAGGCATTTTCTTATAAAGGACCATTAAATGTTAAACGAACGAACATATATATATATATATATATATATATATATATATATATATATATATATATATATATATATATATATATATATATATATATATATATATATATGTAGTCACCGTGGCTCAACCGGTAGCGTCCGCGACTCTGAGGCGTCAGGTCGAGGGTTCGCGCCCCGTCACGGTCTGAGGTTAGCAAGGGCATGCACTAAGGATAAAGATTACATATGCCAAAACAAGTCCTTCACAAGAAGGCAACCGTCCTAGCCCTTGGTAGAAAAGGGAGTCCGTGACGTAAAACCGGATCCATATATATATATATATATATATATATATATATATATATATATATATGCATAGAGAATTTTTTTACAGCAAAGATAACAGAGCTCTTTGAAAGACAATTTTCGAAGAAGTGTTTCTTGCATTATTGAAAAAAGATTTACTAGCCCTTATAGAGGAAGCTCCACAAACCTAGTCTGCAAGAAACTTTTGCAGAAAACTTGAGGCGTGACATAGGTAGACTGTAATTATATATGTTATCCTTTTGTTAAGTATCCAGAGATACCATATATCTATCTATCTATCTATCTATATATATATATATATATATATATATATATATATATATATATATATATATATATATATATATATATATATATATATATATAGATATAGATATAGATATAGATATATATATATATATATATATATATATATATATATATATATATATATATATATATATATATATATATATATATATATAGAGAGAGAGAGAGAGAGAGAGAGAGAGAGAGAGAGAGAGAGAGAGAGAGAGAGAGAGAGAGAGAGAGAGAGAGAGAGAGAGAGAGAAATATTCCATAACTGCAAGTCATCTTCACATGCAGATAATTTTATCCCAAAAGGCGCATTTGTTATTATCTTCATCATATATAACTGATGGATTTACAATTTCGTTTTCTTGTTAATGCTTGTTTTATTCAAAGTAGATTTTTCATTAACATTTCTAGCTTATACAAAAGAGCTTTACATGCACCACTTAAAGAAGATAATTACCCTATTTACTTCATGCGTCACTTTTAACTTACTTGACAGTGCCTGTTACGCAATAAATATTGTATGACATTGAATTTGACCTGTAATATATTACCGCCAGGCAGGTACTGACAAGACGCTGCACAATTAGCTATTGTATCATTAAAAACACATGTTCAACAGCTTACGATTCCCACACTTTTTCTCCCTACTGTCCTTCGATAGTAATGGACTACACTGAGGCGAACTATAATATTTACTGAATGAGTCTTATACAATTAAGAATTAGTTTTAGAACTATTTAAAATTGAAAAGGTGTGGCATGGTGTACTTATTACCGAAATATTACAGCAATCAAATTTCTAATAAATATTACAATATAGAACTAATTAAAATTGAAAAGGTGCGGCATGGTGCATTTTTACCTTGATAGTAAAGCAATTGAGTTGCTAATAAATGTTACAACTGATAGATATTTACTATTGCATGACAATACAGACTGAGATCCAAGGGTACAAGTCTTCACAATGTATGCTGTGGATGGGAAATTCTTGCAGTACTTCACATAATACTTCTTTATCATTAGGTTATGCAATTGAAGAAATGAGTATGAACTTCCCAATTATAGCACTCCACTGGGGGGGTCAATGTGTAAATAAATAAACAAGTAAAAGTAAAAAAATAAAGGACACATCTCAATGGTTGTGGGAAATTTACGATGATAAGGCACGGATAAGGGGCACCAGTGCATATCGTTCGCTAGTTGTATATGAAGTCCAACGGACAAATTCTAGTTTTCAGCTCTTAGCTCATGTCAAGACAACTCAAATGACTGCTCGATCGTTGCTCCTTCTAGCCAGCGCGTGTGCGTTAGCAATAACAGGTAATGTGAAAAGCAGTCCAGCTCCATACTTATAGAAATTGTTAAATGAAGAGTTTTGCACAGGTTATTCATATCTTATATCATGTTTTTGTCACAAAATGGCAAATAATACCAGTTTATTGTTTGCGTTAAGACTTCAACTTATGCCAAGTTTTCAGGATAATCCTTTCTGTCTGTCTGACGTGAAAGACTTAATAAATATTGCTAGTCCTTCACATACTAATGCTATATTATATTCATCAATCTTTCCAGGATCTTATCACTTTACATTTGAGTGTGTGTTTTTTCTTTCTGTGACAGTTTGAAACAAAATAGTATTAGTATTTAAGAAACTTTCAGGAACTTCCTTATATTCATGAACACCGAATAGGACCATTTATAATTAAAAAAAAAAAATTGTGTACTCTTCAGCATTAAAAATCTACAAAATACTTTTCAGATTCAGCAGTGGACCCAGCTCCAAGGCGCCTAATTACCAAATCTCTTGTACTTAACAATGGTCTGGATTGGGGGAAATGGGGAGATGTTGAATATTGTGTAGACGGCTCATTTGCTCAGGACTTTGAATTAAAGGTAAGAAAAAAATATTCCATACATTATAAATTTTAATCGAAAGCGGAATATAGTGCCAATGAACCAATTAAATGCTTTTACTAGGTTTTTCATTGAAATTTTCGTTAATAGGTTGTTATTAAAGATGACAATAGTTTCTGATGATTAGTTTACTGCGTGGACCATATACCTCTCTCTCTCTCTCTCTCTCTCTCTCTCTCTCTCTCTCTCTCTCTCTCTCTCTCTCTCTCTCTCTCTCTCTCT
>JAXCGZ010020904.1:102500-117500 GCA_037179515.1 Halocaridina rubra | reverse complement strand
CTTCAGCAGGATTCCCAGTTTATTCTTATTTATGAAACTGATATTTAGATATGCAGAGAAACAATCTAATAAAAATTCCTATCCCATTCCTCATTCCACACAGTGCCAGTAATACATGCTGTTTATCTTGACCTTTTTGCGGTGAGCTTGCAAGCTTACTTCCAGCATGTCATTCCTTAAGAAATAAAAAAAAATTGCATTTCTTGCCAATAACGGTAGCTAGCCTCATGCTCTATACAGTCTCTTTTTTCAACTAGTTAGAAAAGATAGTTTGTATTTTTAGCATATGTTCAAATATATCAACTACTCAAGACACTGAAAATTTGAAGAAGAGAAAAATACCAATATGTAAGTTTTAATATTCTTGAAACTTTCTCATTCCCCATTTAAGAAGATTTAAGCTTATTGATGAATGTCTTTGTTTACAGTGTATGAATTAAAATATGATATATTTCCAAAGTTAAATATGGTTCCAGCTATAAAAATGTTGGACCAAAATATCCGCAATTACATGACCATCAGGCAGTATCCATTCTGGAGGACAATTATAGAGAGATCCTTATAAAATTAAATAGGAATTACTTCAGTGAGACACGAAGTGATAATGTTAATAATTTCAGTAGTTTTCCAAGAGAAAACTCTATTATAGTCTATAGTCCAGCAAGTCTCCTTTAAATTAATATTCTGTTACACAATTTGCTCTATTCATGGCAACCAGGAGCTAACATAATGGTAAATTTTATCTAGTAATGCTTTCAGAATCCGTGGGGACTTTCCCATTGCATGAATAATATGTTAATGGCTTATCTCAGACTAGGGACTTAATTTTCTTTCTTCTGATTATGGTGAAAATGTTATAGAATCCTAAGATATTAATATTTATATATATATATATATATATATATATATATATATATATATATATATATATATATATATATATATATATATATATATATATATATATATATATATATATATATATATATATATATATATATATATATATATATATATATATATATATATATATATATATATATATATATACATATATACATACATACATACATACATACATACATACATACATACATACATATATATATATATATATATATATATATATATATATATATATATATATATATATATATATATATATATATATATATATATATATATATATATATATATATATCAAAACAGGTCTTAGAGGCATTGTATTTTGAAAAACGCAAATATCTGGTCCTATGTATGTCGTCTATACTTCAAAGAGTTAATATTTAGTGAATTCATTACTGCAACATCAGAGATATTGAGCACTTTAGCAATGGGGTAACAACATTATCTTCTTTCATATTTTTATTTCTAATATATAAGCAATGATAAAGTTACTTGATTATGATTACTTTGCTATAGTGAATTCATAAGTTCATGAAGTATCATTAATCCATAAATCTCTCTATAGATACCCTCTTTTTCTAAAACAATAATAATGCAAATAGATAAGCCTCTTATTAGACCTTTATTTTTTTTTATTTGATCAATAGTTAGGAGACTGGGGAAGACTAAAAAGTATTTTTCATATCTTGTAGTGGTTGAAAGTTCCCTAATTAGGAGTTTAATTTGTTGTCAGAAGTTTAATGATAGCAGGATGCTATTAAGCACATACTTAAAGATTTTAATAACTTGTGGATTTGAAGCCTCTAATATTTCCTGCAGAGTTCTCCCAATTGATGCATATGTGTTTATCACTGATTTGTTCTAGTATGAGTGAATAAAAATTATTTTCTTGAAACATAAGCTTTTATTATAAATATATGATCGCTTTGTCAAGAAAAAGTATGTTTGCTTACCCAGCATTATCTTTTCTTAATGGTATATAGAAAAGCTAAGCTGTAACTTTATTTTTATTAATATGATTATCATCACAATCATCAATATAATCATTATTATTATAATTTTTATTATTATTATCATTATTATTATTATTATTATTATTATTATTATTATTATTATTATTATTATTATTATTATTATTATTATTATTATTATTCATCATCATCATCATCATCATCATCATCATCATCATCATCATCATCATCATCATCATCATCATCATCCTCATCCTCATCCTCATCCTCATCCTCATCCTCATCCTCATCCTCATCCTCATCCTCATCCTCATCCTCATCATCATCATCATCATCATCATCATCATCATCATCATCATCATCATCATCATCATTATCATTATCATTATCATTATCATTATCATTATCATTATCATTATCATTATCATTATCATTATCATTATCATTATCATTATCATTATCATTATTATTATATCATAAATATTCTTCTATAATTTCTTCTGTGCATTATATTTGAAGATTGCAAGATAAATACACCACTTCAGCCCTAAGCAATTAGGCTGTTTTGCTTAAGTATAGTAGAGGAATTTTTATATGTAAGTCTGTTTTCTTATTAATAATTATACATCAATAATAATACTGCCGAAGTTATCAAGAATGTAGGAAAAGTCTCTATAACTTAAAAACTATTTATTTGTATCTCACATTTCATCATATTTTAATCTATTGATAACCTGAAATGAAGTTATCACAGAAAAAACAAAGTTGGATAACTTAGTATACATAAATATAAATATTAAACTTTGTTCGAATATCTGAAACAACAAAATAATTCATATTTTGTTAGAATTAGATAAACCAGATGTAACATCTTTTTTCATATAAAAAAAAAATCAAGAACTGTCACAATTTCTTTACGGCATTAGCCGTGATAACCGTATCCCCCATGGCCTTTGCCATGCCCTTTGCCATATCCTCCACCATGTCCTTTCCCATATCCACCGTGTCCCCCTCCGTGTCCTTTCCCGTAACCTCCGCCGTGTCCTTTACCATGTCCTTTTCCATAGCCTGGAATGGGCTCGGCTATAGCAAGGCCCATGACGACCATGAGAAAAAGGGCGATAAAGTAGAAACGCTGTAAATATATGAAACAAAATTCAATTAATAAAACCTGAAATACTTTATGCAATAAATTATAAAAATAAAAATAACTATTAAAACATGCGGCTATTAAGGTTATATATAAAGTATACTTGTGTGATGTTCATTATAAGAGATAAGTAGTATTTAAGCATGAAAATACAACCCCTCACCATTCTTGAGGAATATGACTGCTTGTAGGAAGTCTTCCAAACAAGTGGATGTTGTGGAAATCTTGACGAGCAGTTATATACTGAACATCTGGGGTAGGGTCAGGGGGAGGTGAAAATTGTCTCTGAATCAATAGGCATTGTCATTTTGGAGGACATTACGTGCTGAATGCGGAAAATAATTCAGCCGGGAAGTAAAGAAAATATTTTTTCTTACCTTTGACAAAGGGTCAGAAACCCAGACGTGTGTCTATTTGTGAGATCTGGTTCATAAGCAAGTCTGTGTTTAACACTCGTCTGGTATAGAAAGAGTCTGTTATGCTATATAACTGTATCATGAATTGACTTTTACTATAAATTACATAAATCTGATTTAATAGTGACAGGATTCTTCTGTGATGCTTTCTTGAATGTTAGAGTGTTTTGTGAGAAGGAAGCTTTAGGAAACTTAAAGATAATAATATAATATTGGCTCATTTATCTGGTCTCTTGGGTATATTTCAATGACATTAAAGATGAGCACAGATCTGCAAATAATTTCCTCGATCTTTATATGCTGCATCGTTATCATAATTGCAAGGAATATTCGCATGTTATTTGGTATAAATTTCTTGAATAGTATTCATATATTACTGTCAAACACGTTTTGACTAGTTTTAAAGGGGGGCAAATTTAAATTGGAACTAGACACTCAAATACATCGCTATTGTAGATAAAAATAATAATAATAATGTTATTATCGTTATTTATTATTATTATTATTATTATTATTATTATTATTATTATTATTATTATTATTATTATTATTATTATTATTATTATTATTATTATTATTATTATTATTATTATTATTATTATTATTATCATTATTATTATTATTATTATCGTTAATGGCATTTTCAGTATTATCAATATTATTGCTTTAGAAATGACAGCAATATTTAGAAAACCGATATTGACCCAGAAGAAATGTCTTTTATATTGGAATAATTACTGGTCGTCGTCTTATAAATATCAACATTTCATCACAAACAAATTCTTATCGTGAGAATTCAGCAGACCATTAAAATACTAAATTTAACGACTGACGTTATTTGCATCTAATGGGCCATTTCTGTTCACAAGAATAGTGATTTTATTGCTAGAGGATTGCCTTTGTTTGCGTTAGGGACACAGTTAACTGCATCAGATCATGTTATTTTCAAACATATTTTGATAAAATATCATTGGTCATAACTGATATTCCACAAAGTGAAATCTCTTGATGGTATATATTTTGTCTTAAGGATTTAGTTTACACTTCATCAAAGTAAAGTTTTGTGTATGTAATATTGTACAGAGGGTTTGTTTATTTGTGATTAATAGTTTTTCCTTTGCTTTTTTTTCTGCATATATATTATGAATTATTTATAATATAAATAAAAAGAATAAATTCATGTTATACATTCACTTTAGCTATGTAGTCACCGTGGCTCAAACGGTAGCTTCCGCAACTATGAGGCGGCAGGTCGAGGGTTCGCGCCTAGTCACGGTCTGAGGTTAGCAAGGGCATGCACTCAGTGTAACGATTACATCTGCCAAAACAAATCCTTCGCAAGAAGGCAACCGTCCTAGCCCTTGGTTGAAAAGGGAGTCCGTGACGTAAAACCGGACAGAACATTCATTTTAGACATGTGAATGCTCTCCAAGTAAAGAGATAAAGGTCCTCTGCCTCCCATATCATTCTCTCTGGCTCTCTTACTTTGCATTTTCTTCTTTCTTTCTCCTAGAGGATGTGATAAGGAAACCGCCTCTGTTTTCCCTTCATGTTGTAAAAGTCTGGTAACTGGGATAGGGGGAGGAAACAGAGAATCCCCCCCATTTATATTTTCTTTCCACATAGAGTCAAAGTTTTCCTTGACTCGGGCACTCCCATATTGCCTTTGAATGTATAAAAAATTTCAATTTTTATGAATGTATTAACCTATTTATATTTCGGTTTGGTTGACATACACGTGCATACAGTAATATCTATAAAATACTAACTTAGAGATGCTCTCTTATTTGAAATAGTAATAATTCATTAAGATATATTTATAGTTGTTTTTTTTTCAGTTTTAGCAATACTTAAGGCTCTACAGGAAACTAGTAAATGTTTATAAATCTGGTAGTTTCGGCACTAATTTGCTAATATCATTAATTATGGATAGTAACTAAAGAATTTTAGTAAAATAGAAGATGGCTACTTTCAGTCCATAACAAAAACTATTAATTTCTTTGTCCTTTGTATGTATTACAATTAGTCCCCTTTCGAATAGGGGTGGACACAGATTGCCCCCAGCGGTGGAATCGAACCCTCGTTGGTCAGGTTATCACTCCTCGACCCATGTTCTCTTCCACTGAACTTTTGCATACGTCTCACTAGACGCCTGGTAGACTGAAATCTGCCAGTTTGATAATCCATGAACGATTCTCAACAAAGAGGTCGGTCTGGTTTCATATTAACTGAATGACACTCTAGGCCATCAGTTATTCGCCAGTCCTTTCTAGGCCTATCCTGGATTTTTGTTTGGGTCTATGATTCCTCATTCCACATATTGGGGTTCCCCCATCTGCCACCAGAGGGACGCGCCCGGTATGAGTGTTCTCCCCCACATCAGGTCTCCTTACTTTAATAATAAATATCGAAATGCTTTCAGTCTTCTTCCGTTCTTTCGATAATTTGATAATTACATTTTTGATATATGAAGTTTACGGTCCAATAAGTTAACAACTTCTACTTGTTTATTGCTTCAGAAACGAAAATAAAATTTACTTTTGACGAACTCACAGCAGTATATTACGCTGCTGATTTTTAACGTTCATATAATATGACATATTGCATATTAGTATATGGGGGCCACGGTAGCTCAGTGGTAGCATGCCCCAATCGGTTCAAGCCCATCGCGGAAAATTAAGAAGGGCATCCAATCCCCCAGCTCCAACCTCTCTGTGTCCACCTCCATTCAGGAGAACTCATTGTGGTTCACAAAATGGTGAATTCCATAATGACATATAAAAATATGATGAACTAAGTATAAAAGTTAACTAAAATCACACACATACAGAAACAATTTCCCTTCTGTAAGATCTAGGAACTGTCAGAGGGTTCTCAGTCATTAATTATTATTGTTTTGCTTTAATAACTTTACCAACGATTATCGTAACCTTACCTCACGTTTCACGCCTACTGATATATGTCATGTGTAATTTTAGCCGCCATTAGCCTTCATCACGCCTATTGACTCATCGACCTTCTTCCCTCTATACTAGCCATGCTATATAAGAGCTTTGGAGATACTTTTCCAGTATCCATTTGTCTGGTAACTACCTACAAACAACCTATTTCCTCAAGATGGTATGTGCTACATTTATTACTCATGATATAATAGAATTTTGAACCATTATTATAATTATAAATTTAATGTATTGACAAAGATGCTTATTTTTACAAATGTATATGAAAAGATATGCATTGTATTTACTCATTGCAGGAGTTCTATTTATAAGATTTTAAGAAAAGTGGATTATTCACAAATAAAGGAGTTGAAAAAACACATTTTTTGTGAGTCCCAACCTAACCTAACCTAACCCCACCCATGGGAACGCATCCTCCCTAACAGGGGATTTATAAAAGTCTTATTCCATAAATCCCCATTATTGAAATAATACCTTCTTTTTTTCAATGTTTCATTGGGTATTAAACTAGGAATATAAGATTAAATGTAATTTATTAACAGAAAGTTAAATGCCCCAATCATTATACACATTAGCTTATTTCCTTAATGAGACATACCCAAGGAACATAAATAATAAGTTATTACTGGATTTTTATTTCAACTTTCATATATATCTATACAGGAAATATATAGTATTACGTAATGTATTAGAAAAGAGATTCTTGATTTGGATAATTGTGTTTATCTAAGTTTATCTATCGCTTACTTTATGTAATTCAATACTAATTAAGTCAACCATGAACTCTGTAACAATTACTGTTTTCTTTTATCTATATTTCTAATTGTAAAATTTTTATATTTTAAATTTTCTCTTTATAGCGTTTCTACTTTGTGGCTCTCTCTATTATGGCCATTATGGCCCTTGCTGTAGCCGAACCTTTGCCTGGCTATAGCAAAGGCCATAGTAAAGGACACAGCAGTGGCTATGGAAAAGGACATGGTGGAGGACATAGCAAAGGACATGGAAAGGGACATGGAGGATATGGCAAGGGACATGGAAAAGGTTATCATGGATAGATTCAAGTGCTTAAGAATTTAATTCTTGTATATTGTACGTCATTTGCGAAAGAATAATGTTTTGTTTTCTCATAAAATCTGCTGTACTTCTCAGATATTACTGCTCATATCTTCTCATAGGAAGATTTAGATACCAAGCAAATAAATAATTGCAACAAATAACTTTTTGTTTATTTAGTTTCATTATGTTAATGGTATTCAGCTGATGATATTAAATATGAAGTAAAAAGATGTTATATAAGAAAAAAAAAATTTAGATATGGAAGCCTTTACAAGATGTTGATGAAAAGTGCACCAATATCCAATATGAAGATATTTATACTTTGTTTGACTAAAATACTTCAGAAGAGCTCAGTGGTAAAGCGCGCTAGTTGGAAAGTATTACCAACTTTTACGAGTTAGATCTCATTGGAGGGTAGCTAGGGAGAGAGCCTCAAGCCTTAATTCCCTAGCTCCAACTTTTCTCTGACCACCCCCCATTCGAATGGGAATTAATTGTGATACGTAAAGCAGAAAAGAAACTACATGATAAAATAACAGTTTTATGATAAATCCTTGAAGACTAGAGGATTAAGCTCAAAACAAGTATCCGATGACTCACTTGAAATGTATCTATCGATTATCACAGAGTCAAGAAGCTATCAGCTAAAATATTCACGAAGTCAAAATGCCATTAATCTTTATGGCTTTTCTATTATTATAAGGAGATGATTATGCCAATGCGTATAAACAAACCGATGTTAATAAAACATTCTCGTGTAGAACAATCTGACATACGCACTAACAAACACAAATATCGTACTCTACTCACATATGGCACTCATGTATGGCAGTTTGTTTGTTATACGGCTAAAGTATGCATTTTTTTCTTAATTAGGCTAAATGTGTAATATTGCAAATGTTCATATGATAAAATATGTCTGAAGTTACTTTCACCTTAGATCTGATTGATATGATTAAAAGCGATTATCTTAAGAGTGCAAAACAATACTTGTGATAATAATGTAAATATTAACTTATTGTTACATAAAGAACTCCAAACTGGCTGTGCTACTAATAGTCATGTTGTCCCACATTACATGATATTACCTTAAGGGTGAAGAAAAACATTACTGTGTATGTGTAAGAATGTGTGTACATGGGTTGGTAATTATGTGTGTGCGTGCTAAAACTGTGCTAGTGACGTTCTCTAGAAACTCCATATTTTGTGTTTTTAAACACTGACACTTAACATAATAATCCTTAAAACTGAATACTTTTAATACTAGAAAATTTCTTGCTTAATTACAGCATATTCTTTATCAAGACATCGTCTGTTTCTGATTTAATTAATTAAAACGCAGAACATAAAGTTTTGTGAGTATATTACTATTATAAAAGAGGGACATTATTATATAAATAGAATCATTCTCATATAAGCAAAAGTTTATGGTTTAAATTATAAAGCATTATCCTTCTAGACAAGAACACATACGTTGATTAATATGAAAATCAATTCTACACTATCTGTAGGAAATAAACAGTTACAAAGCCGCATTCACCAAAGTGGCACGTCGCACGTGGTATGACAAGTGGCACGCCATTTGAAAACGAACATCCAGATATATATGAAACCTTTCACACAGAAGTGGCGTGACACATCCCAAATGCCACGTGCGAATTGCGATACGTATATGTTCTTTTCTAGAAGGATAATGCATTATACTTTAAACCATAAACTTTTTCTTATATGAGAATGATTTTATTTATATAATAATTTCCCTGTTTATAATAGTAATATACTCACAAAATCTTATTCTATGCGTTTTAATTAATAATATCAGAAACAGACGATGTCTGAATAAAGAATATGCTGTAATTAAGAAAGAGATTTTCTAGTATTAAACGTATTCATTGCAAAGGATTATTATGTTAAGTGTCAGTGTTTAAGAAGACAAGATATGGAGTTTCTAGAGAAAGGAATTACCACAGTTTCAGCACGCACACACATAATTACCTACCCATGTACACACATTCATACACATACGTAGTGATGTTTTGCTTCACCCTATAGGCAATATCATGTAATGTTGGACAACATGACATTTAGTAGCACAGCCAGTTTGGAGTTCTTTATGCAACGATAATGTAACATTTACAGTATTTTCATAAGTATTCTTTCCCACTCTTAAGATAGTTGCTTTTAATCATACTCAACCAGATCAAAGGTGGAAGTAATTTTAGACATACGTTATCATATGAACATTTGCAATATTACACATTCAACCTAATTAAGGAAAAAAATGCATACCTTTGCCTTATAAACAAACAGAGTGTCATACATGAGTGCCAAATATGAGTAGAGTACGATATTAGTGTTTGTTAGTGCGTGTGTTAGTTATTCTACATGAGAATGTTTTATCAACATTGGTTTGTTTATACGCATTAGAATAATCATCTCCTTATAATAATAACAGAATAAACTTTAAAAATAAAAGGCATTTTGACTTCGTGATAATTTTAGCTGATAACTTCTTGACTGTGATAATCGACAGGCACATATCAAATGTGTCATCAGCTACTTGTTTAGAGCTTAATCCTCTAGTCTTCAAGGATTTATCATATGACAGTTATTTTATCATGTAGTTTATTTCCTGCTTTGCGTATCACCATTAATTCCCATTCGAATGGGGGTGGTCAGAGAAAAGTTGGAGCTAGGGAACTAAGGCTTGATGCTCTCCCTAGCTCCCCCCCCCCCAATGAGATCTAACTCGTAAAAGTTGGTTATACTTTCCAACTTGCGCGCTTTACCACTGAGCTTTCCTGTTGTATTTTAGTAATAAAAAAGTATAAATATCTTCATATTGGATATTGGTTCACTTTTCATCAGCATCTTGTAAAGGCTTGAATATCTAAATTATTTTTTATCCTTTTATGACATCTTTTTACTTCATATTTAATCTCATCAGGTGAATACCATTAACATAATGAAACTAAATAAACAAAAAGTTATTTGTTGCAATTATTTATTTGCTTGGTATCGAAATCTTCCTATGAGAAGAAGTGAGCAGTAATTTCTGAGAAGTACAGCAGATTTTATGAGAAAACAGAACATTATTCTTTCGCAAATGACTTACAATATACAAGAATTAAATTCTAAAGCACTTGAATCTATCCATGATAACCTTTTCCATGTCCCTTGCCATATCCTCCATGTCCCTTTCCATGTCCTTTGCTATGTCCTCCACCATGTCCTTTTCCATAGCCACTGCTGTGTCCTTTACTATGGCCTTTGCTATAGCCAGGCAGAGGTTCGGCTACAGTAAGGGCCATAATGGCCATAATAAGGAGAGCCACAAAGAAGAAACGCTATAAAGAGAAAATTTAAAACATAAATATTGGAACATTAAAAATATAGATAAAAGAAAACAATAATTGTTACAGATTTTATGATTGACTTAATGAGTATTGAATTACATAAAGTAAGCGATAGATAAACTTATAGCTAAATAATTAAATAAATGCATAAATGGAAATAAAAATAATAAGCACATGTATTGAACTTTTAGTAAACAGGCATATAAATTATTAGATTAAAAGAATTTAATACTAAGTATATTTTTTCATTAATTCTAATAGAAGAATTATGAACCATATATGCATAATACACAGTTATCCAAATCAAGAATCTCTATAATACATTAAGTAATGCTATATATTTCCTGTATAGCTATATATGAAAGTTGAAAGAAAAAATCCGGTAATAACTTAATACTATGAATGTTCTTTGGATATGTCTCATTAAGGAAATAAGCTAGAATGTGTATAATGATTGGGGCATTTAACTTTCTGTTAATATATTACATTTAATCTTATATTCCTAGTTTAATACCCAATGAAACATTGAAAAAAAGAAGGTATTATTTTAGTTATATGGAATAATGGAATATGGCTTTTTTTAAGCCCCCGACTAGGAAGGATGCGTTCCCGTAGGCGAGGTTAGGTTAGGTTAGGTTTGGATGCACCAAAAATTTATTTTTTTCGATACTCTTCATTGTGAATAATCCCCTCTTCTAAAATTTAACAAAAAAAATTCCAGCAATATGTAAATACTATGTATATCTTTTCATATATATCTGTAGCAATAAGCATCTTTGTCAATACATTAAGTTTATACTTATATTAATGGTTCAATAATCTATTACATTAAGAGTAATAAATGTAACACATACCATCTTGAGGAAATAGGTTGTTTGTAGGTAGTTACCAGACAAATGGATGCTGGAAAAGTATCTCCAAAGCTCTTATATAGCATGGCTAGTATAAGGGGAGGAAGGCCGATGAGTCAATAGGCGTGAAGAAGGTTATTAGGGGCTAAAATTACACCTGAAATATATCAGTAGGCGTGAAACGTGTGGAAAGGTTACAATAATCGTTGGTAAAGTTATTAAAGCGAAACAATAATTATTATGACTGAGAACCCTCTGGCAGCTCCTAGTTCTTACAGAAGGGAAATTGATTCTGCATGTGTGTGATTTTAGTTAACTTTTATATTTACTTTATCATATTTTTATATACCATTATGGAATGCAATATTTGGTGTATCACAACGAGTCCTCATGTATAGGGTTGGACACAGAGAGGTTGGAGCTGGGGGATTAAGATAGGATGTCCTTCTTAATTTTCCGCGATGGGCTTGAAGCGATTGGATCGTGTTACCACTGAGCCACCGTGGCAATCATATACTAATATGCAATGTATCACATTATATGAACGTTGAAAGCAGCAACGTAATATAATGCTGTGAGTTCGTCAAAAGGAAATTTTATTTTTGTTTCTGAAGCAATAAACATGTAGACGTTGTTAATTTATTGGACAGTAAAATTCATATATACAAAATATATTCGACAAATTGTCGGAGGAACGGAAGAAAACTGGAAGGGTTTTAAATATATATATATTTTTCTTTATTAAAGTAAGGAGACCTGATGAGGGAGAGAAAGCTCATACCGGTTGCGTCCCTCTGGTGGCAGATGGGGGAACCCCAATATGTGCAATGAGTAATCATGGAAAAAAAAAAGTCTGGATAGGCCTAGCAAGAGGCTGGTGTATAACTGATGACCTAAAGTCTCAATCAAATTATATGAAACCCGACCAACCTCTTTGTTAAAAATCGTTCATAGATAGTCAGACTGACAGATTTTAGTCTACCAGGTTTCTAGTGAGACGTGAGAAAGTGAGGAGAAATCTTTAGAATTTTATACATAGACAGCAAAAATGATTTAGTCTCTACGGTTAATTTCAGCAAGCCACACATTCGCATTATCAGCTACATTTTTCTCTTTAGCGCTATAGCATATTATATATATACTTATTTGAAATGTTCACTCCTTTTTATTCCTTTATTTAATTAGTTTGTCATCGAATATAATAAGAAAATTTCCACTTTCCATGACATATTATTTTTACTTACGTGTAATTTTGTATATAAATTTAACTGAGTTTATATATGTGACCTCCATCTTTCCATTGCCATCAAAGGACGTAACACTGCGTCATAACTTCAGAAACTGTAATTATGACTGGGCAGGGACAGCGATCACATATATCAACTTAGTTAACAAACTTACTAATTTTATTGAATCCAGGAAGTGGAAATTTCTCTTATCACCGTCATTTTGAAAATAATTGTCAAAACCATTTATAAACGTATTTATCGTGTTGGGGAAGACACAATCCCTCCCTCCTAATAACTGAATAAATAGCAAATGAATAGAATATGGTGGATAGAGAGCTAGCACGCCTTCTAGAGCAAGTTATTGTTAGCCTTTGAGCACTCTCAGATCCTACCTTTGAGCATGCCTGCGCTATTGCAATCATTTTACGATGGCTAAATATCTGTGGCTTGCCATTATATTGTAAGATGTCAATAGTTACAATAGTTGGTAAGGTTGAGGGTTCGCGCCCCGTTACGGTCTGAAGTTAGCAAGGGCATGCACACAGGGTAACGATTACATTTGCCAAAACAAGTCCTTCGCAAGAAGGCAACCGTCCTAGCCCTTGGTTGAAAAGGGAGTCCGTGACGTAAAACCGGAACTACTTAAATAGTTCAACCGTATTCATGCATTTAGAGCCATAACAGTGCCAAAAGAAATAATTACGTCTATGCTTAAGTATATACGAAATCAGGCCTAGGCATAGGGCCGGCTGTGCCATCCCCCCTGTAATAATAGGGCCGGATGCCCAATCCTCCCTGTAATCATAGGGCCGGATGTCCCATCCCCCATGTAATCATAGGGCCGGATGTCCCATCCCCCCTGTAATCATAGGGCCGGATGTCCCATCCCCCCTGTAATCATAGGGCCGGATGTCCCATCCCCCCTGTAATCTTTGTAGTCTTGCCACAGAAAAGCAATTGTAATCACTGTATTGGGTTCAGATGTATATAATGTCATGAATGAAAGACAGATTATATAAATAATCACTCATTATAACTTTTGCTGGAAAGGTAAATATTGTTCATGCGAATAAGTTTTCTTAAGTTTTTGTTGCTCTTTTTAGCTTAAACATCTTTCATAGAGATTTAGTAGTTAGTTATAAATGTACTAACATTTCTTGTGGTGGAGACTATATCTATAAATAAGTGTTTTATTGTCATTGTTTCCCTGTCTCCTCACGATATATTTTATGACAATGAGTAAGTTAGCAGTGTAACATGCATATGGTAAGTTACATCATCTTCATCATCATCATCATCATCGTCATCGTCATCATAATCATCATCGTCATCGTCATCGTCATCATCATCATCATCATCGTCATCATCATCGTCATCATCATCATCATCATCACCGAGAATATGAGCGTCATTTTACCCATTATCGGGCTTTCTCATATCGCCTCAAGACTTCGTCTAGGCTTGATTTCGTAGATACTTAGGTATAAATGCAATTATTTCTTTTGGTACTCTTATGGCTCTGAGTGCATGTCTAAGGTAGGACTCTTTAAGTAACAAATGTTAGTAACAATTAATATCTAACAAAATGGCGAGTCACAGGTTTTAAGCCTATGAAAAATGCTTGTAACAAACAGGCATACTCAAAAGTAGGTTTTGCAATGTATCACAGGCTAACAATAAATTGCTCTCTGGAGGACACAAGCTTTCTATCCATTGTATTCTATTCTTTTGCTGCCTATTCATACTTAAATCAACAAACTTTTCATACTTCGTTTATTCATCTGGAACTGAGTCATACTTGCCAAGTTTGTCAACATTAATACTTCCTTTTTTTTCTATGGGGGATGGACACAGACAGCTTGGAGATGGGGATTTATGGTTGGCTGTCCATTCTAACTCCCCGTGTTGGGCTCTAACATGTGTTTGTCACTTACCGAGTCGAGCGTTCTAACCACTACGCTAATAATAGTAAAAATCACATAATCTTATTGGAGTGTCAGTCAAGTGACATCAGGGACCAGAAAGTGTCACTCATAATATTCTTCTCTATTGTTAATTTTGGTTACGTACATGGTGTGTGTCCAATTTTTCCAAGGTTTGAT
>JAXCGZ010020904.1:82500-97500 GCA_037179515.1 Halocaridina rubra | reverse complement strand
CTACGCCTCAAATATCCTCGTTGGCTAGAGAGGATAGAGAGAGCTTCTCTCATAGAGGTAACAAATACCTTCTCCACGTATTCTTCTTCTTTTTTTTTTTGCACAAATGTTCTTTGAAGCCTTGGTATGCAAACTCTAGAAGGTTATGAGTCTCATCTTCAGTTAGTTAAAAGTAAACACTAATGAAAAGAACTTTCTTTGAAATATACTATGCTTTTTTATGCTCTGTTTCCATAAAGACCAGGATATCCCTTTCCAAGTGTAAGTCTTCAACAACGAGTGTTTGAGTCTTGCTATTCCAGGGTGCTTGTCCAAGGAATCTGGTGAAAAATATTAAAAAAGTATCACTGGATACTTAAAATATGTGAGAAGCTCTCTCAATATATTCTTATCAACGGGAATATTTGAGGCATAATGCATCTAGATTTGTGTTATTTATACAGTCCTCACTTGGTGATAATCATCAAAAGTTCCTTTTATGATCAAATAAAAGAATTCCATTTACCTTTTACTTACTCATCATTATTAGCAGTTTATCAGAGTTATTGTATTATTTAATCTCTGTTGTTCTATGCTACCTTATCACTGAAATAACATTCATCAAACTAACAAACCAATATTGTATCTCTTTCTTGGATAATCCAGTCAGTAGTCCTAGGCTAGTCTCAAAATCAAAGCTGGCATGTCTCAGGTAACTGCACATTAAAGTTGCAGAATTCAGGATACAAGTTTTATTAATATCATTTTTTGTTTTGCATAAGTTTAATGTATTATTTAGTTAGAATAAAAGCAATGATATATTCTCATAGATAAATAATTATATTTAGGAAGCCCTGTCTTTCCTTTTCATAGCCAATAAAATACTATTATAATGATAGTAGCATGTACACACATGCCTTCATAAAAATATAAGTTAATGCCATGTCTTACAACAAAGTTTTTATTCTTTTAAGTCCTCCAAATGGACGTTTATGTTTCTTTTATATATATTGATAATCAAAACTTGTGGGTTATATTTTAATTTTCTCAAATATCTTAAAAAACGAGAATATTCTTGCATTTACATATACTGATGCAATTATTAATCAAAGGAAACAGTGTTTTTGAATGCTTTTAACTGTGACCTAGGTCTGTCTTAAAATTATAACCTAATTATATTTGATACACATGATGGACTACATTTTAAGAGTAATTTTGTGTTGTCCACCAGTAAGCAAAAAATAGCATCAAAATTAATATGCCATAGGACATAAAAATTCGAGAAATCCATAAAATTAATTATTTTGTATTCTAATTTCGTAACAAGTGATAATTTATGGCAGATTATGAAAAAAAGATCAATATACAATGACATACCTCATGGAGGCACAAATACACATGGTGCAACAATAAAACTATGAATGAAAATTCTGTAACTTTTTATTAATAAATATGTAACTATACGAAACTTTTATCTACAGTCTAACACCAAACATTGGTAGACATATCCCATCTAATTTCATCAACCATGGTAGCCTTTTCCATGCCCTTTGCCATATCCTTTTCCATGCCCTTTTCCGTGTCCTTTGCCATATCCTTTTCCGTGTCCCTTTCCATGTCCTTTGCCATATCCAGGAACAGGTTCGCCTACAGCAAAGGCCGCAAGGGCCATGAGGAGAAAGACAACGAAGTGGAAGCGCTGATTAAGAAAAAAAAATCATTAGAATGACACAACACGAAACAGAGAAAGATAGAATGAGACAGAGATATTTAGAGAGATAGATAAAGACATACAGACAGCGACAGCATTTGGTATTTATTTGTAAATATGAAAATTATAAAAGAGAATATATCTGCTTTCAAAAAAAAGACATTTTTGGAATACAGTACTAGTCAACTTGGTTATGATAGAAACACTTTTAATAACATTTATTGATATTTCAGATTCATAACTAACTTTTGAGCACGGATTCGATAATTATATATATATATATATATATATATATATATATATATATATATATATATATATATATATATATATATATATATATATATATATATATATATATATATATATATATATATATATATATATATATATATATATATATATATATATATATATATATATATATATATATATATATATATATATATATATATATATATATATATATATATATATTTATGAAGACATAGTATAGGTGAACAAAGAATTTACCATAAATATAGGAATTTATATATTATGGCTTATTTGGAAAGAGTTTTACATGACGAAAAATGAAAATAAAATTATAGTTTAACAGTTTTTATACATACCATCTTGAGGGTTTTGAGTACCTGTAGGCTGTTACCAGACAAGTGGATGCTGAGACACAATTTGACAATGTTTTTATATCATTCGAGTGGGGTAGGGGGGGAGGAGGAACGATAGATGAGGAAATAAGTACGATTGATAAATCTGAGAAGGTCATCTGGGTCTCCATATAAGCGAATAAATCAAGCGTATAGATTGGCGGAATTTATGACTGTCAAAAAAAAATATTTAGGAATAAAGTGTATTTTGGGATGTAACGGATCGTTAACTATGTATCTATTATGTTTCAGTAACTTCCAAAACTTTATAGTCACTTAAACAAGATGGCGCCTGAGAATAAGGGAAACCTTAAAGATTGTATATAAAATTTTCTTTTTAATGTAACTTAGTATTATTTAGCATTAACTTTAAAAGTAGATTTTATGAATAGAAGTAATATCTTATATTAATATGTATATTTTTTTTCAAAAAGAAAGTTATAGGTCAAATTGTATATTGTGTTAAAACCCAATATTCATTAATGCATGTTATACTACAGCTGAAGGCTTTTGGACTTAAATAGGACTTCCCAGGACAGCTCAATGATAAATCTTCCTTCAGTTACGGTTAATTTTCTATGCCTATACATACACCAAATATTCTTGGATATTCGTTACACATCTTTTATTGGCCCCTCATATCTGACAAGTCACAATACTCCCCATCTCGGCTTTTCCTTGGCTTATATTTGTGATAGGCCCGATGAGGGCAGTGTTAATTGCCCCTCTTGGTGACACAATCATAAAAGAAAAATCCTCCTCCATTTTGGTTTCTAGCTATTGAAAGTAGTGATTGAGCCGCCGTAGCTCAATGGTAGATTACGCAAATCGGGAAACAACTGGCATTGTTCGATCCCAATGTAGGGCGTTAAGAAGAGCATCTAGGCCTTGTCCTCCATCTCCATCATGTGTGTGTCCACCCCCATTCGAATTATTATACATAAAACTGCAATTATAGAAAAGTCCGCGACTCTGAGGCGTCAGGTCGAGGGTTCGCGCCCCGTCACGGTCTGAGGTTAGCAAGGGTATGCACTCAGGGTAACGATTACATCTGCCAAAACAAGTCCTTCGCAAGAAGGCAACCGTCCTAGCCCTTGGTAGAAAAGGAAGTCCGTGACGTAAAACCGGATTATTATTATTAGTAGTAATATTCAAATATTTTGCTGAAAATGAAAGAAAAACAAATACAGGTCGTGAATTTTTTTTTTGTCTAAACTCTTTAAAATATAAAAAAATTGTGTTCTTTGAGTTTCTGTACTTTACTGTAACACATAAAAAAATGCGACTTCAAGAGTCAAATACTGGACCACAATATTTGGTATGACGATAAACGTTTTGATACGAAGAAAGACTGGCATATTTGCTTCATTAAAATCATCATCTTTAAGCCGTGATGATGCTATCCATGTCCTTTGCCATCATCCGCCATTGCTTTTCCGTGTATATATGCAATAGTTTCCATGTTTATTTCCAATTTACCATCATCCTCCGTGACTTTTCCATATATATATGCAATATTCTGCATGTTGTTTTCCATATCATTATTGTACTATAACATGTCCTTTTCCATAACAACTGTGTTTTTATTATGTCCACTTCTATATCTCCCATGTCCTTTGTCATGTCCATCTCTATATCTTCCATGCCCTTTGCCACGTTCCATATCCTCTATGACCAATATCATGTCTCTTCATAAGCCAGCATGTTCTTTTCCATGTTCTTTTCCGTGTTCTCCGTAAAGGTCTCTTTCAGTCTAGGAAGTGGTTTGCCTACAGCAAGGGCCATGGTGGCCATCGGCAGAAAGGTGATAGAGTAGAGGCTAAGCCATCATTCTCTTTTCCATGTCCTTTTTCGTGTTCTCCGAAAAGTTATCTTTTAGTCTAGGAAGTGGTTTCCCTACAGCAAGGGCCATGGTGGCCATTGGCAGAAAGGTGATAGAGTAGGGGCTATGAGCCGTGAAAAGACTTCATATATTAAACAGAGACTAGACTACAAGGAGAGTGATCGGCTATTGTACGTTACAAAGTATGTCCATGTTCTTACAAATAAATATGTTACTGAATGGGAGAGCAAAAGTAATTAAGTGAGTTGGTTTACTAAAAGTATAGATCCTGATTATAAGATCTCTGCATCAACATCCCATCATTTGTGTCCTCTGGCAACGCCTCTCTAAGGGTTATGATCGCACTTACTTTTTGATGTAATATATTTTTTTCATTTCATGGGAGGTGGCTGGCCTCTATCCAAGTGAGTCGAGTTTCTCTCTCTCTCTCTCTCTCTCTCTCTCTCTCTCTCTCTCTCTCTCTCTCTCTCTCTCTCTCTCTCTCTCTCTCTCTCTCTCTCTCTCTCTCTCTCTCTCTCTCTCTCTCTCTCTCTCTCTCTCTCTCTCTCTCTCTCTCTCCTCTCTCTCTCTCTCTCTCTCTCTCTCTCTCCTTTTCATTTTCACTCTACATTTTCTCCTTTCATTCTCATGGGGTGAGTAACAAGAATAACACATCCATGTCCCTCTGCATTACGTAGAACTCTAATAAATGTGGTGGAATGATGAAATTTGGTAATCTCTCTTTTCATCTTTTCTTTTCATGGAGAATTATATTTTGCTTTGAATCAGGAGGACTTTATCTTTCTGATAACGGTAGATAAAGATTTTCCAATTCTTCACAGTGGTAACGTTTGAGGATAGAAATATACTGGCCGCAGGTTCGATCCTGATCCATGATTGGATTGGCTCTCACTGTCTCATATCGTTGCCCACTAAATTGGAGAGAGGACTTGTGCCCTGTCTATATGGATTGGTATATAGTCGGGCTATGTTGTATTATTGTTCCTTGCCTCTGCATTTCATTAGGGATCTGTAACCTTTAACCTTCAAAATTGTGATTACATTGCAGAATAGATAACACATAAAGCAGCGTCAAATTTACTCACTCCTAGGTTTGGCTGTAAAATATCTAGGTTAGTGAGCTAGTTTATCGAAGATTGGATGTAGAGAATGTTGATTACCTGGTCTGTATAATAGAACAGCTCAATATGATGGATGAATAATGGGCTGAATAATATGAGTGATAAATTAAAACATTGAATATCACCAGAGTGAAGCTTAGGTATCAATTTGAAATAAAAGATAAAAGTACTAAAAACTCATATGATAAAAGATTGAGGAAACTCATGACAAACAGAGAATACCTATAAGAATGTTAGTATCGAATGAACTGTTTCAGTGTTTTCGCCTGTCTTTAACTGATATATTACTATAGTGAATGACCTACGAATGCAGCAGTTATATAATTAATATCATGCTAATTATCATTATGAAAAAAAAACTTGTTATGAATGTGTACAAGTCCTCCTGGCGCGCTCATTTATACAGGGTGTCTACAAAGTCTGGGTACATAGGAAATTTGACTATGCAGACCTATTCAATCGAGTTCACCTGAATTTTGTAAAGCGCATCAAATTATGCATTGAAAATGATGGAAATCATATTGAAAATATTATTTATTAACATTAGATTTAAATAAAATTGTTTTGTTTTAAAAGTACGTGTTAATTTCCTGTGTACCCATACGAAGTCTGGGTACACAGGAGATTAACACATAATTACAAAACATAACAATTTTATTTAAATCTAAAGTTAATAAATAATATTTTCAATATGATTTCCATCATTTTCAATTCATAATTTGATGAGATTTGCAAAATTCAGGTGAACTCGATTGGATAGGTCTGCATAGTGAAATTTACTATGTACCCAGACTCTGTGGACACCCTGTACATGCTCTGGCTTTGCTTCAAGTACTTGATACTAGAGTTCTATTAATGATTGATGATGATTCGGTTTTACGTAACGGGCTCCCTTTTCTACTAAGGGCTAGGACGGTTGCCTTCTTACGAAGGACTTGTTTTGGCAGATCACAAAAAGTTTTGGAGTATGGACATACTTTGATTCACTGTGTTTTCACTGAACCAACACATTCCTCTACTTCCATAAGCTTAGGATCATTAAGTAATCCTAGAATTGATAATCATAATTTTGAAATTAAGCGCGCAAAATGGTTGCTTTGCTAGCAATTAAATAGTTTAGAAAAAACAAACGTATGGCCAAATGTAGGTTTCGATAACACTCATGGAGGGTCCTCAAAATTCATTTATGCATATTTTCAGGTTTCAATCTAATTTGCTTTTTTTTTATTTTTATTTTTTTTTTACAATGAAAACATCTATATTCAAATATAAAGTGAAAAGGAACTTAAATGATAACACTCAACGTGGGCTATTGAAAATATTGTCACAATGATTACTCTTCAAGTACTCTTCAATTATTACACTATATTTTATTATTAATTACTTGCTATGATATTTAAAATTAATTGCAAATTCTATTAGTATGTTATTTATACATAACCAAATAGATTGTAATGTTTATCAACTGCAATATGACTGGGAGTGCCCATGTGCACATGTCCCCATGTACAGTTATCTGAATAAAAAAATATATATATATTCAAATCACAGTTCGTCTGTTCATCATTGCTGATATTTTAGTCTATCTCTGGATTACTATCTTTTATCTCATTTAACTCCTATAATACTACAGTGATCTTAAAGTTAATGTTTTTTTTTTCAGAATAGAGACTATTGTTTTGTGATGTTGACTATTTCTTCTACTGATTTTTTACTCACAGTATATCTAAATATACTTTACATAGACCTCGTAAATTTCATGTGTTGTTGCTTTTGTCGCATTATTTGTTAAGGGGGGTTTACACGGTCAAACGACCCGTCGAACGCGGTTCGACAGACAAGTGTTTGAAGTGATGTTCGAACGTGTGAACGGGGTATTTGGTTGTCGAACACGTTCGACATACGTGTTCGACAACCAAATACCCCGTTCACACGTTCGAACATCACTTCAAACACTTGTCTGTCGAACCGCGTTCGACGAACCGTTTGACCGTGTAAACCCCCCTTAATGATTGCGCTATTCGGTAGATCTTGGTAGTTATATTTCATTTACCTTGAATTTTAAAATAGTTCTATTTCTTAAAAAAAAAAGACTGATCACACTCACAGAGTTCCAGTTGTGCTCTCAGACTGATCCTTTTATATATTTTGATTAATAAATTATTAGTATTATATACGGATATCATTAAAATCGCTTAAATACTCTTGTATTTATATCTGTTGGTATGAATAATGAATGCAAGGTACCTGTAGTTTGAAATATTTTTTAATTTTATTTTTGAACCAACTCTTTTATAAGTTCAATATTTGGCCATTATGTGTTGGTTGATGGACTATATTCTCTTACTTTCTATTTTTTTTTCTTATGTTCATCAACATATAGAGTACTACTTATAAAATCAGAATGTCTTAAGTCATAAAAGAGTAAAAAATCTTTAAAAACTTTTATGTATTTGATTTTCGTTACAGTTAATAACTTAAAGCAGTTTACAAAAGAGGAAAAATTTATGGTTAGAATGCCAGACTTCAATTACATACATGGTATGAATATAAAACCTATTACTTAAGAATATGTAAATTTTTCTTGAATAAATAAGTAATTGTACGAAATACATAGATTAAGCTTCACAACGTAAAGCAATTTAAATTTTCCAATAACTCTCATCAACCATGATAGCCTTTTCCATGTCCTTTGCCATATCCTTTTCCATGCCCTTTTCCGTGTCCTTTGCCATATCCTTTCCCGTGTCCCTTTCCATGTCCTTTGCCATATCCAGGAACAGGTTCCCCTACAGCAAAGGCCGCAAGGGCCATGAGCAGAAAGACAACGAAGTGGAAGCGCTGAAATGAAAATATAAAAATATCCAAAATTAACATGACGACATAAAAAAAAAAAAAAAGAGAGAGAGAGAGAGAGAGAGAGAGAGAGAGAGAGAGAGAGAGAGAGAGAGAGAGAGAGAGAGAGAGAGAGAGAGAGAAAAAAAAATTCTTACATCAAACCTGAAAAGTATTATAGAATAAGAAATAAACAAGAATGTAATAAACAGAATATTGTTATAGTCAAGTTAGATGTATCTCAGAATCCACTTCGAATCTAAACTGATCAAAATATGAGATTACTTAAAGAGTTTAAGCATTATAAGATTCAGTAATTAATATATTATTTCAGATGTAAAGAAACAAAGATATATTCTATGAAACAAAAACATCAAAATTTATTTTGTTTTTATACATACCATCTTGAGGGTTTTGAGTACCTGTAGGTTGTTACCAGACAAGTGGATGCTGAGACACAGTTTGACAATGTTTTTATATCATTCGAGTGGGGTAGGGGGGGAGGAGGAACGATAGATGAGGAAATAAGTACGATTGATAAATCTGAGAAGGTCATCTGGGTCTCCATATAAGCGAATAAATCAAGCGTATAGAATGGCAGAATTAATAACTGTCAAAAATATTAATAGAGAAATAATCTATTTTCTTATTTTTTTTATTTTCAGTGTTGCATATACTTTATTTTTATTATATAATGAACTATTAGACACTCCTTGTTGATCATTTAATATACTTAATTAAGGCAATGCTGCTAAATTATCATTTTATTTATTAGCTCTCACATGGCAACTTTTTTGCATACTGCTCTTATACGAAGCCATACTTATTATTATACTCAAAATTAGTCTTTCAAAGTCTGAGAGGTTAATAAGGGTCATATTTACTAGAAGACTCTTACGACCAAAAAGTCCAGTTTGCTTTAGATATTCCAGACCCTTTGACATATTTCTATTATGTTTCAGTAACCATTGTAATCTATACATTATTGTCATTAAAAGTTAGTGGATGAGAAAAGAAGGAAACCTTATATTTTGCCTATGAATGCATCATTATATTTGTAGCAAATAAATACTTAACAATATTTTAGATAGAAAGGATAAATATAATTAGAAAGATAAAGAGATATATTGCTATCTATTTTATATAGAAAAGAAACATTATAGCTAAAAATGTTATCAAGTTATAACCTCATTTCTCATTGCACATGCATTAGTTACTCAGACATTTTTGTTCTGGTAATCGTGTATAATGCTACATAAGTTTCCTGTTGTAGGTGGAGCAAAACATGAAATATGGCTGGTCTAGAGCATAAGGATGAATGATTATGGCATTGAGAGGTTCAGTGAAATTATATAAAATACTTATTGATATATAATATACCACACCTCAATACTTTCTCCTGTAATGCTGATTAGGGTGTCCATTGGATACTTTATCCATGGTAACCATTTCCATGGCTTTTGCCATATCCGGAATGACACTTACCATGCCCTTTGCCATAACGCCTATATCTGTTTCAGTATCCCCCATCTCCATTGTCATATCTATTTCCTTATTATTTTATATCCATCACCTCTTTATCCATTGTCATGTCATTTTTCTTATCATCTGTGTCTCTTGTCATGTTCTGCACGTGTCCTGTACCATGTTCTTTTTCATAATTCCTGGTCTTTTTCATGTCGTTTCCATATCCTTTGTGTCTTTTATCATGTCCTTTTCGTGCCATTACCATGTCCTCTTCCATATTACCCATGTCCTTATCCATATCCTTTTTCATATCCCTCATGTCCTGTGCGGTGGCCTTTTCCATATCTCCAGATCTTTTGCCAATTTCTATTGACATCCATTACCATGTTACTACCAAAATCCCCTGTCCATTTTCATGTCCCTTTCTACATGCCCTCTCCTTTGCCATGTCCCTTTCCAATCTTTCGTGTCTTTTGCCACGTCATTTTCGTGTCCCTCACCCTGTCCTTTCCACATTCCCCATGTTTTTTGCCATCTCCGTCGTCATATTTTTCATGTCCTTTGCTATGTACTTTTCCACATTCTCTGCGTCCTTTGAAGTGTCCTTCTCCATATCCAGAACGAGATTGGCCTACAAAAGAGCCATCAGTAGAGAGGTGATAAAGTAGAAACAATAGGCCATTAAAAGATGTCATTCATTAAATAGAGACAAAATAACAAGGAAAGAGATTTACTACTGTAAACTTCAAAATATCGCATGACAATTATGGAAAAAATATTAATAACCAATAAAATGAAACTAGTTTTAGAGTTTTTTACTGAAAGGTATACAACTGTTTTTGCAATCAAAATCCCATCATTTACATACTCTAAATGCATTTACAAATAGCATGTCGTTGAAGTATTATTATTATTATTATCATTATTATTATTATTATCATTATTATTATTATTATTAATATTATTATTATTATTATTATTATTATTATTATTATTATTATTATTATTATTATTATTATTATTATTATTGTTATTTTTATTATTATTATTATTATTATTATTATTATTATTATTATTATTATTATTATTTTTATTATTATTATTATTATTATTATTATTATTATTATTATTATTATTATCATTATTATCATTATTATTATTATTATTATTATTATTATTATTATTATTATTATTATTATTAGTATTATTATTATTATTATTATTAGTATTATTATTATTATTATTATTATTATTATTATTATTATTATTAGTAGTAGTAGTAGTAGCAGTATGGTTATGACTATGATTATTATTATTATTATTATTATTATTATTATTATTATTATTATTATTATTATTATTATTATTATTATTATTGTTATTATTATTATTATTATCATTATTATTATTATTATTATTATTATTATTATTATTATTATTATTATTATTATTATTATTATTATTATTATTATTATTATTATTATTATTATTATTATTATCATTATTATTATTATCATTATTATTATTATTATTATTATTATTATTATTATTATTATTATTATTATTATTATTATTATTATTATTATTATCATTAATATTGTTGTCGTTGTTGTAATCACTTTGTGAATTTTTCTACTATTATTAAATTGTAATTTTTCCTTATGTGGCAATAGACTAGAGGTAGAGGGTGACAGCTGCTGGGGTGGAGGTGGGAACCTGGTGAGAATAATGATAATAATAATGGGTTTTCCACATAAAATAAAGACCTAATCGACTTGTTGATGAAAACAAAAGGTTTAAAAAATGGGTCATTGGTCTCTTTCATAACAAGACATTGAACTTGCTGGTTCAACAGGTCGTCGTCGTTCAAGCAATAATGAAGCAATCCCAAGCCCCCTCCTCTCCCCCCTCCTCTCCCCCCCTCCCCTCCACTCCCCCCTCCCCTTTCTCCAAGGGGACTCACCGACCAAGGAGACTTGGCTGCTATATTGGGAACTTCGGAAGGATTCTATTCATGCATTTTGTAATATTGTTGTTGATTTTTTCAGGAACACAGAGTATAGTCTTTGGACCTTAAAGACAATGCGCTACAAACACGCACACATACACACACACACACACACATACATACACACGCATAAGCACACAAACACATACACACAAGTACATTTATACATATCTATCTATCTATCTATCTATCTATCTATCTATCTATCTATCTATCTATCTATCTATCTATCTGTCTGTCTGTCTGTCTGTCTGTCTGTCTGTCTGTCTGTCTGTCTGTCTGTCTGTCTGTCTGTCTTTCTCTGTATGAATATATGACTGTGTGTTTGTGGTTGTGTGTGTATTTGTGTGTGTGAATGGACTGCATCCTTAGCTTTCTATCCCCATATAATTATCATTTCCCATAGATCAAATATATGGTACACATATTCCATAGAGGTATTATGTAGAATTGATATTACTGCTAATTTTCCCTCTATAGCTGTTTATAATCTCAAAATAGCATGTGGAGTATTTCTTTACTGTTCCGGTTTTACGTCACGGAATCCTTTTTCAACCAAGGGCTAGGACGTCTGCCTTTTTTTCAAAGGACTTGTTTTGGCAGATGTAATCGTTACCCTGAGTGCATGCCCTTGCTAACCTCAGACCGTGACGGGGCGTGAACTCTCGACCTGACGCCTCAGAGTCGCGGACGCTACCGTTTGAGCCTCGGTGACTACGTTGAGTGTTTCTTTACTAGTACATCAAAACAAGAGGTGAGACTTAGAAGCGTTTAAATTGCTTTCCGATCCATCAAATCTGCTAGATTTATGAAATCCCTCTTAAATCTTTGTAGTCACTGATGGATGAGTATCTTTATATTCCTGGTTTCTTCTAAATATAGAAAATGCTACGAAACAACATTTGACATTTCACAGAGCTCAGTCAAGAACTAGACAAGTATATATCGATCTTAAAGTTCCTCTGCCCAAGGAAGCCACGAAAACTCACTAATAAAACTTCGGTCTCTTTTCATACATGTAGCAATACAGTGCACAACAGTCTGGGAATTTGCATCAGTTTCTCATTTAATTTTTGTATTTAGAACAAGTCCGCTGTCATTTTCTCTTTGTGAACATGTCATGATGCTGAAATAAGCTGTTCTTATGCAAAAACCATAATCCCCTCTGAAAGGGGGTGACTGAATCGAAGCAAAAACAAATGACCCTTTGTGAAAGGAAAATAGAAAGGAAGACATTCCCAACCATCTCACTTCTACTCATTTATTCTACTTTTACAATACTCAGGGAAACACGGAGGGAGTACTCTTGCACCTCAAGATGGCAGAGCTGAAATAATAATTAAAGAAGTACACATATATAAAAGACCTTAAATAGAAAAAAATATATATGCCTCTCATCAAGAAACTGTACTTGTAAAATTTATAATTGGGTTTAATTTCGCCGTATGAAATATATTAAAAAAAAATTAAGCATTAAAACATAAAAGAGTCAAAAAGAAAAGGCAAATTTAGCCATTATAAAAAAGAGAAAACTACTTATAAAGACTCACTACTTCTGATAAAAATATTTTGGTTTAATATTACAATGTATATTATAAAATACGCCCATTTTCAATGAAATAATGAGAGAAATACATTTATTATGAAAATTATTATCTGCAAATGAAATCATGATATATATCACATGAAACCATCTTAAATTTATAAGCAACACAAAGGTTCCTCAGCGCTATGCAATGAAATATTATCATAGCACTCAGCACCAATCTACAAGGAAAATGAAAATCAACCTTAAGATCTGAATATCAAACAAAGGTTAGCTTATAGTATATACACATCACCGGTAATTTGACGAAATAACCATCTTTAGTATCTCTAACTGTGCCTTGGTTTACACACAGCGTTCTGGAGTTCAATTCTTCTCGGTGTTTTGCAAAGCATCTCTTCCCGAAAAAGTAATGTGAATTACGTAAAGGAGTATAGTGGCGCTCGTCGTGTGCAAACATAGTGGACATTGTGAGTACATCATTAGTTCAACGATGCAAAGAGTGATAATTGCATGAGGGCAAAAATATATCCTCGATATTTTGTTTGAAGATTTAAGGAAGATACTTATGAACTACAGTATTGTCTATTTATTTGCAAGAATCCTTTGATGTAATAAAAATTAATATACGTACGTACACGTGCAAACAGCATGTTCACCTACACGCGCACACACACAAAAACACAAACACACACACACACACATACGCTCACACACACACACACACAAAAGCACATACACACACATATGCACATACAGTTACACACACACATAAGCACACGCACTTACACACACACACATAAGTACACGCACTTACACACACACACACACACACACACACACACACATAAAATCCAATTCTAAAATTCTTATGTAATAATTTCTTTCAGTTCTCCCAAAGTGCAAAATGACCTGTCTATAAGTATTTGTGTCTGTCTATCTATCAATCAGATTTTTTTCAAAATTTTGTTTCAGTTACTTGATAACTGGTAAACCTTCAGTAAATACAAAGTCATCAATAGTTGATTTATAAAAGAAAATTCTCAAAAAAAAAAAAAATAAAACACTGAAAATTAGCGGATGTACTTAAATTCATTTTATGAATAAAATTACTGAAGGCAAACAATGAGAAAATAATTTTACTCATCATGAATCAGAAGCTTCCAGAGTTCATTATCTGGTCTTCTTTCCCTCTGAAATTTCTTAATTTTTTCCTTCGGGGTAAGGAACAAGAATACCTTTTCAATGTTCCCCTGCGTGTCATTAGAGTTGACCAAACAGGGCTGAGCAAGGAAACTGAAAATCCTCACTACATATTTGAGTTAAGTGAATAGTCAGATTATGCGAGAGGCTTCTGATAGGAAAACTCCAACCTAAACCCAAGTAATTGGGCTTCTATTAGCTGTTGTGGAATGAGTAAGAGTGAAACGTTGGAGATTTGCTTTCAGTGTTTCATGACGTTACCGATCATGTTAGGTAATTAATTGGGGGTTGGTGATTTCCTTTTGGTCTCCTAGAACATTCAGCCATTGCTTGGAGATCACTGGGTCCTTGTTCTTAGAGAGGGGGCTTGAAGCCATGCTAAGTGGTAGGTATATAGTTGGACTTTAGTGCTATCACTGTCTCATGCCTCTGCATCTCATTACAAACATCTAACCTTTTAATTGGAAGCATATTTGAGAGCATAAATAGGGATGGGGTTAGCAGCGAGTGATACATTTTGAATGGATCTGCTGATGAACAGGTGTTTGCTTTAACTCTGCCATCCCCCTTATAGTGGATTACTGCTTTTTTTTTACTTAAATATTAAAAAAGATTGATAACATAGGTGTTTTTGCAATCT
>JAXCGZ010020904.1:70000-72500 GCA_037179515.1 Halocaridina rubra | reverse complement strand
CTTCGCAAGAAGGCAACCGTCTTAGCCCTTAGTAGAAAAGGGAGTTCGTGACGTAAAACCGAAACCAACGGTGTCGTGATGCCTAGAATACTCTACTCGGGTGGAAACAGACTCACGATCGAGCCAAACGAAGGCATTCACCCTTAATTCCCCAGCTCAAATCTGTCTGTTTCCATCCCCCATAATGGGGATTAGTAGTGACATATAAATCGTTAAAGAAAAGCCTTCACTAGAACTTAAGAAGGAGCAATGTCAAAGACGCAATAAAAATATGTTATATACATGACTTTGCAACCTCCTTTACGCCATTCATGAATGAGAATATTAAGAATATTATCTGGAGACACAATTGAAGGAGCATCTAATATTCCACTGAATGATAACTAAGTATATTCACAATAAGAAAAAAATACCAAACGCATTCATGCATACAGATACATAGGGAACAATTCCCCTTGTTAGGGGAATGACCGAGTCAAAGCACACACATTCACGATATGCTGCTTTTGAATGAGGATATTATCTTGAAGCCATTTTCTGACTTTCGTTAAAGAAGTACTTTGCTTTGCATGTAATAAGTAGTCAATACATGATTTTTTACTACTAGGAAAAAGAGCAAATAATTGCCAGTCCTTTTCCGATAGTATTAAATAAGTAATTGGCTTTGCGCTTAATAAAAGAAATAAATAAATAAATGAGTATTAACAAGTAAATAAAAAAAATATATTAAACAAATATCTGATTCCTGTTAAAGATATACTTGGCTTAGTGATTTATAACAAATTAACAAACAAAAAAACAAAAGGCTTACGGCTTTGTAAAAATAAAATTAACAAACCACTTACCACAAGTAAGGAAAAAACTGGACGCGACAAATACAAACGACTATGAACAAGTTTTAATCCAAAAAGTATTACGGAAATCAATGTCAAGAACGCAATAAACTTCATTTACTGCACTTCAATTTACTCTTACTGTAATGTTTTTTTTTTTTATGTTGTTGTTGACTACTGTAATTCTTGACCTACTAAAAGTACATTATGTCAGATTTTAAAAACACACTTTTTTTTTTATTAAATGCTGTTTTGGTTGCACTCCGATGAATCTTACATATAAGATAAATAATGCAACTGCTATATACAAAAAAAAACAATACTTTAAAGGCGTGTATAATTTAAATAAAATCTAAATACTATTGATATGTAAATAGATGACCAAGTTTTTATTATTACCAAAGTAAATATTTATTTTATGCAAACATAAAAACACATATGCAATTGGAATGACATATACTTTCTAATAATGTTTTGCATATATATATTTTCTCTTTTCTTTCTTTTTTAAATTAAAGATTTTGAGATTACGAAATCAGCCAGCTATACCTCTCCATCTCTTTATTACAACAACAACAACAACAACAAACATTACGAGGTTAGGATGCAAGAACCTAATGAAACTTGTACAGATGGAAGAAGTTTCAATTTTTCACATGATATTGTCTGAAGAGCACAATCTATAGAACATATTCATGTCTCATATACCTGAAAAATAATTATTTTTTGTCAAGTGAAGAGCGCTACATTCGACTTCTGAAAAGCTTTTTTTTTCTTTTTCTTCTTCTTCTTCGTCATGAGGATCAAGTAATTTAGGGTCCAACCACCCTTCAGCGGGTCAGTGGATATCGTGTTAGGATATCGTTTACAGGGTCTTTGGCCCGATTTCTTAAACAGTGTAAACCTAGGATACCATATTGTTAGTTAGCTAGACACACACAAATGGATTTCATAAACTCATCTGACGCAGTTCTGTGTATGGCTAGGATACCTTACGGGATCCTAGCCATACACAGAACTGCGTCAGATGCGTTTATGAAATCCATTTGTGTGTGTCTAGCTAACTAACAATATGGTATCCTAGGCTTACACTGTCTAAGAAATCGGGCCTTGAGCTCGACTCCCCTCTTTGGTTCGTACAACTATTAAACAAACTCAGTGGAACTTCAGTGAAAACATCTTTAGCTGTTATATGACAGTGGTGGAATGGTATCTTTACAAGTTCAGGAAATAATATGGGTAATTTTTTTTTTCAGTTCTCGTGAATGAAAAAATAAAACAAGAAAACTCCGATTATAATTACATAACCAGTCCAAGATTATTAAAATATAAACAGGTTCAATATTTTTTGCACCATATCTATATCTTTCTATAGAAGCAATAATGAATAAATAAGGGAAATAAAAGAACGGAAAACATTTAACAAAACATTTTTAATTCAAATTCGTATAAATATGCAACAAAAAGTTAATGGTAACCTGAAAATAAAAATAAACCTTTATTAGCTTAATTTCCTGTTTTTCATATATCTAATCATTTATAAAGTTATTTTCATTAATAGGATATAGTTACTTACTGGTTGCCAGCCTTCATTTCTATATTTCAAAGCATTATTTAATGGTGGGTATGTGCTTAGAAATATATATATATATATATATATATATATA
>JAXCGZ010020904.1:55000-57500 GCA_037179515.1 Halocaridina rubra | reverse complement strand
CAATCTAACCAAATATAGAATCTATGAAAAATTTGAATAAAAAAAAAAGGGAATAGAATGCCCCACTTTCTCACTCCAAGTTCCAATACAATGTCTCTGCTTGAAAAACCATTCCAAATATGTCTACATCAACACTGACTATTCTTGGATATTCATTACACACCTCTTATTATCCCTTCACTTCTGACAACTCATTACACTCTCCATCTCTGTTATTTTTTGCTTAATGTATTTTTCGTGCCCAGCCTCGATGGGGGATATTTTAATTTATTTCTTATCTTTGGCCCGTCCTGGTGTCACAATCATAAAAAAAAAAAAATAACAGTTGCTGATCGATTTCTTTGGTAAGACACAACATCAAGTGGAACACCTGTCTCTAAACAATATCCCACCAAGTTAAAATGTGGTCAACTTTATCAAACGTTTTACATAAAAATAATTAATTCATTAAAAAAAAATGTTTCATTTGTTGACAAAACAGGGAAAAATTCTTAAGTATGTTTGATGACTGCTTGACTTGTCAATAGTTGTTTGACTCTGTTCACCACCTTTACTCTCCTTGACAATCATAGTAATGAATAACTATAACAACATAGCAACAACAACAACAACACCTATACCAAAAACAATAATAATAATAATAATAATAATAATAATAATAATAATAATAATAATAATAATAATAATAATAATAATAATAATAATAATAATAATAATAACAATAATAATAATAATAATAATAATAATAATAATAATAATAATAATAATAATAATAATAATAATAATAATAATAATAATAATAATAATAATAATAATAATAATAATAATAATAATAACAATAACAATAACAATAACAATAACAATAACAATAACAATAACAATAACAATAACAATAACAATAACAATAACTAATAATAATAATAATAATAATAATAATAATACTAATATAAATAATAATAATAATAATAATAATAAAATAATAATAATAATAATAATAATAATAATAATAATAATAATAATAATAATAATAATAATAATAATAATAATAATAATAATAATAATAATAATAATAATAATAATAATAATTATAATAGTAATATTAATAATAATGATAATAGTAATACCAATAAAAATAATAGTAATGATAATAATAATAATAATAATAATAATAATAATAATAATAATAATAATAATAATAATTATTATAAAAATAATAATAATAATAATGAAAATAGTAATAACAATAATAATAATAATAATAATAGTAATCATAAAAATAATAATAATAAAAATAATAATAATAATAATAATAATAGCAATAATAAAAATAGTAATAATAATAATAACAACAATAATAATAATAATAATAATAATAATAATAATAATAATAATAATAATAATAATAATAATAATAATAATAATAATAATAATAATAATAATAATAATAATAATAACAATAATAATAATAACAATAATAATAATAACACCAATAATATTAATAATAATAATAATAATAATAATAATAATAATAATAATAATAATAATAATAATAATAATAATAATAATAATAATAATAATAATAATAATAATAATAATAACAATAATAATAATAATAATGATAATTATAATAATAATGATGATCATGATGAAAGCATCCTTTCTTTAGCTTTTGAGGAACACAGGTATGCTGCAATGTTGCAACCATATTACAATATAGAATTTAAAGTAAGAAATATAAAATATAAACAGATGACATAGAGAAAGAGTAAATAATATGATGAAATCTCACCTGTAACTATATACCGAGAGGGAGAAATCGAGAAACAAACCAATAAATAAGCCCCTAAATAGAGAGATATGCAAAAATCCTTGATACATTTTTGAGATTAATTTATTATACACTGGCAGGTAAGCAAGTAATTTTTTTTTGGGTAATGAGTAAAGAAAATATCGCAAATTGGTCACTCGGTTTACAAAGAGTGAAAAAAATCAATGATTATCTGAATAATATTGCACTAAATAGTTTAAAAATACTCTGTATAACTATTAAAAAAATAGGGAAACACCTGAGACGTTCTTGAAACAAAGAAAATAATTAGGCAAATTGTCAAGGTTATCACATGGATGGCAGTAATTGCCAATGAAGAGGAAATATTTGAAATAAATGAGACATTGGAAATGGAATAATTATACAAATAAACTACCAAATTTGGGGAACATGGAAAAAATCATAATGATAAATACTAGAATTGTGTAAAAATTCTATAAAGTTAGCGCATAGCGATAAGAAAATCTGGAGAGGAATTACTTTTCTTGAGAAAAAGGAAAAAACTAAGAGTAAAATACCAAGGTTACCACATGGACGACAGTAATTCTTTTTTTTTGGGGGGGATTGGATTTTTAAATTCAGAGGAAGAAAAGGTGAGGTCAGGCCAGGTCAGTAGAATCAAGCATAACTTTTGAATGACCGGGTCATTCCAATATCATTGAAGAAGATTTT
>JAXCGZ010020904.1:0-35000 GCA_037179515.1 Halocaridina rubra | reverse complement strand
TCCTTATTTAGTACCATATACTAGCATCAGTGTCATGTATTAGTGTTCTGCATTAGCTACTCAAGCATAGAGGGATGTGATTCTAAACCATTGATTTTTTATTTCTAACAGATCAGATATTATGGTAGGTAACACTCAAGGCTAACCTGAGATATATTTGATACAAAGTGGTAAAAGTCAAGAAGTATTTTATCTCTCATTATCATCAGTAGTAGTAGTAGTAGTAGTAGTAGTAGTAGTAGTAGTAGTAGTAGTAGTAGTAGTAGTAGTAGTGTAGTGTAGTGGTAGTGGTAGTGGTAGTGGTAGTGGTAGTGGTAGTGGTAGTGGTAGTGGTAGTGGTAGTGGTAGTGGTAGTGGTAGTGGTAGTGGTAGTGGTAGTGGTAGTGGTAGTAGTAGTAGTAGTAGTAGTAGTAGTAGTAGTAGTAGTAGTAGTAGTAGTAGTAGTAGTAGTAGTAGTAGTAGTAGTAGTAGTAGTAGTAGTAGTAGTAGTAGTAGTAGTAGTAGTAGTAGTAGTAGTAGTAGTAGTAGTAGTAGTAGTAGTAGTAGTAGTAGTAGTAGTAGTAGTAGTAGTAGTAGTAGTAGTAGTAGTAGTAGTAGTAGTAGTAGTAGTAGTAGTAGATGAAGAAGCAATCTGCATCTCATGTATTATATTACTCTCCCTTAATATCAGTCATATCTCTCCAAAGACAGATATATTTTCCTAGCACTAATAATATCCCCATTCATTATATTCCACTTTCTAACCACTTTCATATATAATAAAAAAAAGTGTTTCCTGTCATCCTAGATGTTCTCTGTAAGTGGTGTCTTCTAAATCTAGAAAATCCCTGAACTATTTTCTTCGTTTTATACACTAAAGCAAAACTGTAAACTGTCCTAGAATTTGTAGTCCATATGTATATTAACAGTCTTTGTTTCTAGTAGATTTAGTGCGATCCTTTCCTCGAAATTTGCCTCCATTAATTGGGATAAAGTCACCAACTATGTGGCATGGTTTCCTTTTCTTTTCAAATATTGCATTGTATCTCTCTGTGAAGGAATCAAGCTAAAACAACAAATTCTGTTCCTCACTGTACACTATTAAAATCTATTTTGCTTGTTATTTCTATTGGCATACATTTGTACGCTTTTTTTTTTTGCAATTAATATATTTAATGTTCTTTTTACTTCGTACAAGAATGGGTAACGCAAGAGTGACTGAGCATGTGTCAGCTCTGCCACCCAATTTACAATAGGTATGACGCCAATTGCACGTGAATATAGATATATCATCCCGTTGTTGTCTATTTTTCTAAGAAAAGCTTTTCTCATTTCTAACTCTAGGATCCTATTTAAATTATATTTCCCTATGGCCTACCCCAGGTAATATATAAACATAAATTTAGGCACCTCTTGCGTGTTACCCATCTATTGAAATTTGCATTTTGAGACATAAGATTTCATCAGCCCTCTCCAACCCAATTGGGAAAGATGTAGATCTCACTGAAGTCTCCTATAGCACTTCTTTCGACAGTTATATTCTTTGCAGTAATTCCATCATCTGTAGACATGTATATTCTGTAGTTCATTGTATCAGAAGTACCGTTAGGATAGCTGAAGTGATCAAAGCACCAAGCCCTGCGAGTACGCCATGTAGTAATATTTTCAAATATTTTGCTGTTTATCTAGCCTTCCTTAGTTGTTTCTTCGTAGATATGAAATATAAAAAATTCTGGTGATAATGGATTATCTTAGAAATGTCCCATATTGGATGTTGTTTGCAACATGTCGGTCACGTATTGAAATTTAGTTTTACTATTTTACTACTGTTTAGCATATTAGGTTATTATTTTACACTTTTTCCAACCCTTGAGAATGTAACGTGAATATTGCTCCCTTCTTTTTAACTCCCACTGATATATGTTTCTGCTCTCTTAGCCCAAAACCTCTCCACACACTTCTGTAACTCATTATCAAATGAGAGTACGTGTATGGTTGATAAATGCATATTTAATATGTCCAGGTTTATATATGTAAATTTATAGCATCCGAAGCTTATCAGAAAGCCTGTCATTGCAATAATAGTTTGGTTGGATGATAGGATAATCTTGCCCTATTTGGTTGTCGAACACGTTTGACAAACGTGTTCGACAACCAAATACCCCGTTCACACGTTCGAACATCACTTTAAACACTTGTCTGTCGAACCGAGTTCGACGAACCGTTTGACCGTGTAAACCCTTTTAATGTACATAAACAGTGACATTTATAGGGTCAAAATATTTTTGTCTCATTGCCATTTATGAGTGTAATGGTACTTTCATATTAAAAAAAAAAAATTGCATTACCTGCTAAAGCCATTTTCACTTAACATACATGATAGCTCTTCACTATCTTCCCAGATTTTTTTTTATTTCCAACAGTTTAACATATTTTTTTTTTAAATATTTACAGCTCCAGTTTAAGTGTAAAGAGGCAAAATCGGTAGAGAGACATGAACTTTCTATTTAAATGTGGACAACTTTAGCAGAATATATAAATATTCAAGATCCTTAAAAAACTAATCCAATACTGTCAAAGATGAATGGTATTGATCTGTATTTCGGTTTACTAGACTGAGTTAGTAACCATTGCCAGCATTATATATCACAGCAAGAAAGGTTGTCACACGAAAGTGCATCTAGGCATTAGCTTCAGTTGAAGACAGTTAAATATATAATTTATAATGTTTATTTTCTTGTTGTATGGCCTTTCCAGTATTTATTGTCATCACAGAAATAGACCAAGAACATTATTGAGAAATAGCAGTGATGTAAGTCCCACTCATGATTAGTCACAGCTGACGAATTTCGGCAGTTCCAGTTCCATCGGAATGACGCCATCACTTAACCTTAAAAATGGCCACTTCTTTGGCGTAAAATTTCCTTTCGAAAAGGAGTCATTGTCTAGAGAACGATTGCAAGAACATCCGAACCATCGGAAAAAAGCAAATTTGCTTTATGTGTATATGTCAATGTTATGTAGGGACCTTAGACTTTGATGACGTCATTGGAATGTGTTTTCATTCATATCTTTTTTTTTTGGAAAGGATTAATTGCATCGGAACTATACCACCCACCTTAGGTTGGAATCACTTCATAGAGATTTCAGTTATGACTCCCTAAGGTCGTCCGTATAGGAAATTTTTCAACTTGAATATTGCGGATATAGAGAATAGATCCTTGGCAACTTTCTTGGCGTAGCCTCTGTCAATTCAGCAAACACAATGAGTATGCTATTATGCTAGCAAAAGCAATGTAGAATCTTGCGTGTGCTAAGACGCTGTAAAGGGTGTTCAAGGCCATTTTACCTCTTCTTTCCTACTAATCAAAACCATTTCAATTAAAAGTGTCCTACAAACTTTGATACCATAATGTCACATCACTTCTCTGTATGTCTACTGAATACTTCGTTTTCTTATATGGAAAAGTTTTTTAACAATGAAACACAGGAAATAATTATGGAAACAATGAAAGTAGTGAACAATGCAAGTAGAGTCTAGTCAGTGATGAAACTACCTCATAATTAGACTCATTAATATGGGATGTCAATCATTTCACCATTGGTCAAGAAGTGGAAAACAAGATTTTTTCCATCTATTATTAGTTCTTCCATATTAAATTTTTCTTATATTAGTTTTTATATATATATATATATATATATATATATATATATATATATATATATATATATATATATACATATATATATATATATATATATATATATATATATATATATATATATATATATATATATATATATATATATATATATATATATATATATATATTCATGCATACACACACACACACACGTATATATATATATATATATATATATATATATATATATATATATATATATATATATATATATATATATATATATATATATATATATATATATATATATATATATATATATATATATATATATATGTATATGTATATGTATATATATATATATATATATATATATATATATATATATATATATATATATATATATATATATATATATATATATTCATGCATACACACACACACACACGTATATATATATATATATATATATATATATATATATATATATATATATATATATATATTATATATATATATATAAATATATATATATATATATATATATATATATATATATATATATATATATATATATATATATATGTATATGTATATGTATATGTATATGTATATGTATATGTATATGTATATGTATATGTATATGTATATGTATATGTATATGTATATGTATATGTATATATATATATATATATATATATATATATATATATATATATATATATATATATATATATATATATATATATATATATATATATATATATATATATATATATATATATATATATATATATATATATATATATATATATTTACTTAGTCCTGGCCAACCGATGCAGAAATTATTTTAGAAATTAACAATCATCATCAGTTTCATTAGTAAAAAATAGAATGAAGATAACATATCACATGGCATGACATGGCACAACATGACACGACAAGACACAACAAATATTATACAATAAAAAAAAAATTAATATCCAAAGCTAATATGACTCAAATTTGGTCCGAAATTTGTTATACTAAGAATTTTGACTTGCATTTGCTAAATTTTACCATTACAAGTTTATTGTTGTTCTTAAATTTATAAATTGATTCATACGCAAATTAAATTGCAAAAAAATATTTTACGATATTCATTTAATGTAATGTTAAGATTTGTTCTCGAATATAAACAAATCATTGTTAAATTTAGGTATGTTTTTCATCATTTCATTCAAAGTTTATTTCATTAAAGCAATAATTAGTCATTTTGCGGTCAAGTAAATGAGAGAAAACTTTAATATATAATCCCTTCATAACCTTTGAAGGCCACTTTAGATAAGTGGTAGAGAGCGCAAGTTGTAGAGTGACGAGACAGACAGTCGTGAGTTCGATCCTGCCGCGGGGTGTTTGGAAGAGCATCCACCATTTTTCCCCTATCTCCAACATATTTGTGTCCATCCCCAGTCAAAGGGGATTAATTGCTACATAGAAAGCTGGAAAATCCCATCATTGTTTGAGTTTCAAGTCTATTTCACCATAAAAGCAATATATCATTGCACGATACATATGAGGCGTTAGGGAAGACTAGCTAAATAATCAATTCCTTGACATTTTTAGATCCTAATCTGCAATCATAGCCATCAACTCGAAAACATATTACCACTCGTCTTTGAAAAGAAATGTAAGTGATAATAAAAATGATAGCTATCAACCTATCAAAGTGACTGAAAAAGATATTTAAATGTTAGCCCTACTGAAACAAAAAAAAAAAACAAAAAAATCAACTTTAGGTTAAATAAAAAATGACATTCACGGAATAGATATAGTATAAAGTATTTTAAAATTACTTTTATATATTACTAAAAATAAAGCAAAACCCTCAGCGGAGGAATATTAAAATAATAGTTTTTGAAAGATCAGGCATCAGCATGAGATCGCTCTAGTTGTTCCGGTTTTACGTCACGGACTCCCTTTTCTACTAAGGGCTAGGACGGATGCCTTCTTGCAGAGGACTTGCTTTGGCAGATATAATCGTTTCCCTGAGTGCATGCCCTTGCTAGACCGCTCTAGTGCAGTGGTTCAAGTCTACCGCGGAGCGTTAGAAAAATAATTCAGTTTTAATTCCCCAGCTTCAACCTGTCTGTATCTACCCCCCTTCGAACGGGGTTTAATAGTAATACATAAAACGACATACAACAATAGATAAGGCATCAGCTGCAATATTTTTGCACTTTGTAAATTTAACTTAGAAGAAGCATAATAAGACCTCTTTAGGACACAGTAATCCATACTGGAAATGAAAATATATCTTCATGCCAGAAAACAAAAGAAAACTATAAATTTATGATTTTCCGAGGCCAAATATCAACAATACCTTTTCAAATTGGTAAGCATTGCATAGTAAGAAAAAAAAAAGAAAAAAACATTTAAACAATACACCAGTTAATTAAAAATTATCTAAACATAATATCAGATAAATGCCAACAGTAAGTGTATTTTACCTCACAATGAATTTTTTTCTATTTTTTTATTTTTTTTCCAGTCGATATACTTAGAGTGCGAGTCATAAGTCAACAATTTGGTTATTATTGTTCTTGCAAGTAAATACATATCCAAACTAGACGTGTGACAATGTCAATCCCATTATTGTGTGTACTTTTTTAGTGTGCGTATATGTGTGTGTGTTTGCGTGTGTGTTTTAACAATTTAAAGCTGTGACAGCTGTAGATAATAATTATATTGGATGGTTTAATTTGATATTTTGGTGTCATCATGGTTCCATATAAATAAAATCTTGCGCACACACACACACACACACACACACACACACACACACACACACACACACACACACACACACACACACACACACACACACACACACACACACACACACACACACACACACACTATATATATATATATATATATATATATATATATATATATATATATATATATATATATATATATATATATATATATATATATGAGACCATATTTTTGTTACAAAAAATAAATATGCAAGATGAATCGACAATTACGTGATTGTTTAAACAATGTATGTTAATATTGCATAGAAATTCAGACAACATGAAAATCGAAAGATTTAATTTTTAGAATAGACTTCACTTATGTCCAATTATATTTTTATTTGTGTTTCGTAATCAAAATTTTGAAGTTATTTACTGATTGTTGTATATTGCCATATCATGTATGTTATCTGGAACACATTGTGAATATTAATAACATGTTTATTCATTGTTCATTTTCTTTTCAAGTATTCTGTTTTGCTATCCTTTATTTTTCATTTGCGACAGAAGACAAGAATACCTACCCCGTGCTTCCCTGGGTGTTATAGCAGTCGTCTAAACGAGGGGATAGCGAGGTGACTGGCAATCCCCATTCGTATGTCTTCCCTCGAGGAGTCAGGGATGGGAGAGCCTTCTGGTAAGAAAAGTCCATCCAGAGCTCTGGTAAGCTTTGACTCGGCCATCCCCATACAAGGATTGTTATGGCCTTTGTATATAGATAAATAGAAAGTTATTCAGCAGTTTCTTATATGATGGGATGACTTATAGTCTCTGATCATACTGTATTACGTCTGTCGAAAATAAAATAAATGCTGATATTGTTCAAGTAGCTTGGTTTAAGTTAATTGATAATAATAATAATAATAATAATAATAATAATAATAATAATAATAATAATAATAATAATAATAATAATAATAATAATAATAATAATAATAATAAAAATAACAACAATAACAGCAACAACAACGACAACAACAGTAACAGTAACATTATCAATAGCAATAGCAATATCAATAGCAATAGCAACAACAGCAACAACAACAACAACTACAATAACAATAGCAATAAGAATAACAATAATAATAATAACGTTAAATTTACTCTTCATATCTCAAGAGATCACTGCCTGATCCATGCAAGAATTCGTGAGCTCGAATCCCCAAATTGGACCATGCTGTACCTCTGTCTCCTGAAACTATTGAGAGAAAAGAAAACGAGATGTGTGGACTCGGAAGCCGGTTGGTCTTGACAACTCAGCAGATAAGTACGCATTTCATTAAATGTATAGGGTCAATAGTGGAACGGTACTTCATGATAATAATGACTTCTTAATAGTCCTCTTGTAAAATAATAAACAAATGTATTTGGTGTAGGAAAAACCTCTCGTGAGTTTGTGTGGAGAGAGAGAGAGAGAGAGAGAGAGAGAGAGAGAGAGAGAGAGAGAGAGAGAGAGAGAGAGAGAGAGAGAGAGAGAGAGAGAGAATGAAAAAAACTCTTAATGAGAAGTATTATTATAGAGAATACATGATCTGGGGCGGTGACACTTTAAACAATAAACAGAGTTGAATCGTAACGATTCAGAGGTCATGCGTCTGCGGTTATGTCACTTATTGTTGATCACTAAGCTAAAATACACCATTTTCTGCTTCCGAACTCTTAATAATATATAATTCGGCTTTGCCTTGAAATTGGTAAACGCTTTTTTGGATTAATACATGCTTACAGATTTCTTCTTCTTCTTCTTCTTCTTCTGATCACGAACAGCATTGTTTCAGTTATTTCAATTAGCTAAGCACATACAAACTTTTAAACGTACAAACTTACATACATACACATTTTAAGTACTGCGAAGTAATATGAGATCAAATAAAAAAAGACTGAATGCATAAACATTTAAAGAGATAAATGAATAATTAAATAAATCAGTAAGCAAGTAAATAAATAAAAAAAACATCAATGTTGGGATTTCCCCATTAATTCAGGAGGGACTGTTTTGGTCCCTTGCAGTATTCCGCCTGACTGACTCAGTCTCAGTTACTCCTAGCTCCCCGTCGGAGTTGTAACCTCTCAATGGGTTGTGTCCCTTAGTCTTCATGTATGTGCATTTACGAACTATATACAGATACCAATTATAAATCTAATAATCTCTGAATCTTCGTAGATAATATTAGTGTAATTAAAATATAGTTATAATATGTGTGTAAGGTAAAGAATTTTTTTTTTTTTTTCGTAAGGTTAATTATCTCGAAAGTCGTCTGGCCTGGAACTTTCCGGAAAAGGTATGAAAGGATTTCATTATATTCACGTAGATTTAGTAGTATTGTTAACTGCAGCAATGAATGTTGATTTGTTAATAGTTTAACAAACACTAGAAATATTTCTATAAATAGTTATGACTCCGTTAACCTAAATAAAAAAAAAAAATAGCCAGTGTGGCATTCTCGCAGGATGGAAGTGAGTTGCCAATGCTTAAATATGATTCGACAATACGTTTTTAGTCTGTTCGTCGTAGTATTTTTTTTTTTAATGTATATCAAATTTGTAATATAAAATCAAGTTTTATTTGTCATAATTTTGTTCAGTTGAGATAGAATACGATATTTGAAGTAAATACTGTATAGGAATATCTTGGAATCCTCAAACGGTAAAAATTATCGGTCCTCAAGGACACAACAGCTGATCAACCCCTTCACCCCCCGTCTCTCTCTCTCTCTCTCTCTCTCTCTCTCTCTCTCTCTCTCTCTCTCCTCTCTCTCTCTCTCTCAGCCCAAAATTAAGTCGGAAAAATTAGACAAGAGTTTTTCAAGTTTCTTCTTCTTTACCAACTAAAACTAATCACAATATATATATATATTTTTTTTACCCAGCAGTAGAATAGCAATTGTGAATTTCAAGATATGTACCACTTAACCCACAGGTGAAAATAAATATTAGCCTATCTCGGGTAGTGTTACCCAGGTGTGGACAGCAGTCTTAGCAAATTAAATGTTTTAGGGTAAATGTTTACTTGCACACCCTCCCAATTAGGAAAAAGAATATCTTTATTCTCATTGTAAAATAAGGTTGAGTTTAGTTTGGCGAATTTTATCTCCATATTAGAACAAGTCCTTCGAAAGAAGGCAACCGTCCTAGCCCTTGGTTGAAAAGGGAGTCCGTTACGTAAAACCGGAACAAAATTAGGTTAAGTTTGGTTGCGTTAATTGGGTTAACTCACCTCATTTAAGGCAAGAGTTGGTTATCCAAATTATTATTATTATTATTATTATTATTATTATTATTATTATTATTATTATTATTATTATTATTATTAAGATATTTTTCAAATCTTTGTATTTCCGTATCATTCGTTGTGGGTGTATAAGTAAACATTTTGCCATTTAAAATATATTAATTACGGATTGTATTTTTTTTATTTATTTAATTGTTACTTTGTTTGTGTATGCTCGTATGTTTGATGGAATGTCATATATTTCCATTCTCAAGTCTTGAGTATTTTGTATATAAAACTCTATTGTCGAGTACCACTCGCATGAGGCTTTTCTCAAAATTTGGAGTTTGTGTGTGTGTGTGTGTGTGTGTGTGTGTGTGTGTGTGTGTGTGTGTGTGTGTGTGTGTGTGTGTGTGTGTGTAATTACCTAATTGTGTTTATGGGAAAGAGCCCAAAGCTCGTATCTTCCCATCTCCTCATCGGTTCCATTTTCTACTTAGTGATACTTATCATACCTGTCCTTAAAACTATGGATTGAGATAGCATTAACTACCTCCTCGCTTAGCGAATTCCAATTATCAACTACTTTTACACTGAAAAAGTATTTCCTTACATCCTGCGAAGAAGTTTTCTTACGAAGCTTCAAACTATGACCTCTAGTTCTAGAGCCAGCCATATCAAAATATCGATCCCTATCCACTCTATCATAACCATGAAGGAATTTAAAGACTGTTACCATATCCCCCCTCAGTCTTCTAGCTTCTAGTGAAGGTAAGTCTAATTCCCTCAGCCTCTCATCATATCTGAGATTGCGTATTTCTGGCACCAGTTTCGTGGCATGTCTTTGAACTTTTTCAAGCTTAGCTATGTGCTTTTTCAAGTGCGGATTCCAAAAGGGGGCTGCATATTCGAGTTTTGGCCTCACATAGGTTACGTAAATATTTTTGAACATTTCCTTGTCCATGTGCCTGAAGGTTACCCTTACATTTGATAAGAATGCATATGCTGCCCTTACTATGCCATTTATATGTATTTCTGGAGACAAATCTGCCAGTATGTTTACTCCTAGATCTCTCTCATTTTCTGTCTCTTGAAGTTGTACTCCAGCCACCGAGTAGTCAAGCTTGAGCCTTCTTGCACTTGTACCCATTCTCATTACCTTACATTTTGAAGTATTGAATTTCATTAGCCACTTTTCTGACCACTCATGCAGACTATTTAGATCTTTCTGAAGTTCTCTACCATTGTTCTCGTTTCCTACTTTCTTCACAATCTTTGCATCATCTGCAAACATATTCATGAATGAATTTACAGACTCTTGTAGGTCATTTTCATATACAAGGAACAAAAGTGGCCCTAAAACTGAACCTTGTGGAACTCCACCACTAACTCGTCTCCATTCAGACACTGAATGTCTTACTCTAACCCTCTGTTCCCTTCCTTCTAAGTAAGTTTTTATCCATTCCAAGACATTTCCACCTATTGTAGCCATTGCTTGCAGCTTCCTAATAAGTCTCCCATGTGGAACAGTGTCAAACGCTTTCTGGAAGTCTAGGAATATGCAATCTGCCCAGCCCTCTCTTTCCTGTAAGATTCGCCTTACCTCATCATAAAATTCTAATATGTTTGTTACTGTTGATCTACCTTCTCTGAAGCCATGTTGCCTCACTGACATAAAGCTGAAGGATTCCAAGTGAAGAGAGATATGTTTCCTTAGTAGTTTCTCCATAACTTTGCAAACTATGCTGGTCAAGGAAACTGGTCTATAGTTCAGAGCCATATCCCTCCTTCCCTTTTTGAAGATAGGTATCACGTTTGCTTATTTCCAGCATCTTGGAATCTCCCGACTCCAGTGACTTTATAAATATGATACTTAGTGCTACTGATATTGAGTTTGTGCATTTTTTAAGTACATGAGGGGATATGTCATCAGGCCCTGTAGCTTTATGAACATCTAACTCAATCAGCGCTTTGCATACCTCTCTGGCTGTAAGGTTGATGTGTGTGTCTGTCTGTGTGTGTGTGTATTTATTCATACATACATATACATACTGATAGATATTGTTAAAAATATGCAAGTATTAGAGTATACATTTTCGTATCATTGTCATTCCTTTTGTCTTTACAGTACCTAATCGTCAAATACTGGGCACTGCATCATACCGTGGGAGCGCCTTCTCGTCATCTTATACTAATCTAAAGAAAAAACTTATCATTCCAAATGGAAGACCTTATTTTGGACGCTGTTCCGCTTGGTGCTGCCCCATCGCCCTCGCCCTCTCCAGCGCCTGTAATTGTTCGATCACCTACACAAGAATTGCCCAAGCCAGTAAGTACAACATCTTAAATTTTGATCTTTCAATTAGTCGCTGTATCTCTTCGTCAGTATATTTATAAAGTAATGTGTTAATAACTGAAATAAATATGTATATTTTTACAGGGTAGACAAGTGTATAATATCACGGGCAGCCAATCCGTTCATATCGGTCCAGTCATTCACAATATTTCAATGAGTCAAAAACCAAAGCCCAGGTTACAAGAAAGGATTCTCAAAAGAGACGTAGATGCCTTGATCATGTGAGTGTATATATCCCGTTCTATTTTCGACTTAATTTTCGAAGATAAATAACATGTATTTTGTGCTTTTTAACATTTGCGCTCAGAGGATACAGATGATTCTTTTTGCTAGATAACATTTATTTCTAGATAATTATCAAGGCTTTTATTCCACTCCTGTTTGCCTATTCACAGGTGCCATCGAATGATTGGAGATCGCGACAAATACGTAACCAGCGAGCACCTTGGAGACTCTTGGAAAAGCCTGGGACGTGTTATGGGCTTCTCTGAAGGTCAACTGCAAAATATCGAAGTTGATAATTCACGTAATGCAGACAGAGTCTTTGAAATCTTGAGTTTATGGCACGACCGTGAATCTGATAGAGCAACCGTGTCCAAACTCACGCAGATGGTGATTGACGTAAAAGCTTACCATCTCCTGAAATATCTTAGGCCTTAAAAAAAAAAACTATTAAGCAAAATTTACGATTGCAATTTTTTAAGAGTACTATTTAGATTTTTAGTTCTTACTTTCATAGCTAGCGGCTGTTAATTTGTTATATACCATTTGGAATCCATGATGGCAAGAGAGGACGTGTTGTTTATTAATGACGTTAACATTATATATATATATATATATATATATATATATATATATATATATATATATATATATATATATATATATATATATATATATATATATATATATATATATATATTTCCTATAGCAGATTCATGAACTTAACAACTGTAATAACTCATAGTAGTAATACTACTACTAGTAGTAGTAGTAGTAGTAGTAGTAGTAGTATTGTAGAAAGATGGAATTAGGGAAGATACACAGGCATAAATATGGCTTTTAAGGTGATACCAATTGTAAGAAGAATGTTTTTATAGGTTTACGGACTGAGATTAGTAAAGGCATACACTCAGCGTAACGATTACATCTGCCAAAGAAGTCCTTCGTAAGAAGGCAACCGTCCTAGCCCTTAGTAGAAAAGGGAGTTCGTGACGTAAAACCGAATCCATCCATCAAATATGAAAGACAGAACTAAGCAAAAAACAAAGGCTAAATTACTACGTTAGTGTATTTTCATTCATGATGTGAGGGTAAAATCAAGCCCATTTTTTCATGTTATTAATCAAATTGATTTTAAACAAATATTTTTTTCCATATTATATTGCGTTTTTAGCTTTAGTTTCGATAAGTATATGCAAATGGCTCTTTGCCTAGTACTGAGAGGTATGGGCAATACTGCAGGTAGATGAAAATAACATATGAACATTAACATGACCAAAAAGGTATTATAAAAATACTGTATTGCATTATTTTTTTTTAATATTATTATTATTATTATTATTATTATTTTTATTATTATTATTATTATTATTATTATTATTATTATTATTATTATTATTATTATCATTATTATTATTATTATAATTATTATTATTATTAATTTCCAAATATTCCACCTCCTATTGTTGGAATTTGAACCTGGGACCTGTAGAAGTCCGCAGAGTAGTGTGCTGAGCCATTGAGGTCTATATTATTATTATTATTATTATTATTATTATTATTATTATTATTATTATTATTATTATTATGTTAACCTGTTCAATGGAGAGTAACATAATTAGTGAAAAAATATGTTACTGGAAACGTTAACCTTGGACAAGATACCTGTAAGTGTTACAAATCATAAGCTCTTTCAGAATACAAAACAAATTTCATTAAAGCAAAAACAGTCCTACACCATAGCTACAAATCATTTGGCCCACTACCCAACACCAATTAGTAGGAAAATACGCTGACTACCAGGGATTATTAGTCAACCCCAGGTGGGCCATAATTTTCCTGCTTCCAAAACCGCGTAGGTAGAACTCTGTTAACCTCCAGAATTACTGCTCTTTTACTTCAGCTCTTTTTATTGACTGATCTTTGAACGATCAATTTTCTTCTTTTTATGTGGACTCCATACAGAGTTACATCTCTCCTCCCTGCTTCTAATATATATATATATATATATATATATATATATATATATATATATATATATATATATATATATATATATATATATATATCTATGTATGTATGTATGTATGTATGTATGTATGTATGTATGTATGTATGTATGTATGTATGTATGTATGTATGTATGTATGTATGTATGTATGTATGTATGTATGTATGTATGTATGTATGTATATATATATATATATATATATATATATATATATATATATATATATATATATATATATATATATATATATATATAAAACACCATCATCTATAGTTTCTTGTGTTTTGTTTTCAAATATCTTCATTTCTTTCTTTTTCTTTTATGAGTGTGACACTATTGGGCCTGTGCACGAAGAACACAAAGAAAATAGAAATAGAGATGGAGAGTGTTGTGACTTGTCAGATGTGAAGGAATAAGTGTTACGAATTTCCAAGAATATTCTGTGTTGATGTAGGCATAGAAAAAGAACCGTAACTGAAGGAAGACTTAACATCGAACTGTCCTGGACGGTCCTATTTAAGTCCAAAAGACCTTCAACTGTAGTACCGCAACGAGCGGTGGTGCCATGGGCCAGCCTACCTGATGATATTGCCAGGTTTACAAGAACTTATTTGTATGATCACCTAAGTACTTGCAATACCTTTAACACCCAGTTCTTTCAACTGATTATTTCCCAAGAACTTGATCACCCTCTGATCCTACTTCAAGTCCCTTAGTCATTGATAATTTTATGTTGCTATTTTTCTCAGATACGTCAAAGCTAAATTTCATTTTTATATGTTGCTCTATATTTGCTTATAGAAGGTCACACGTTTTTTTCTATATCATTCTTACGTTTGTTTTCATTGTTATTGGCTTATCATTGGAAAAGCATCAAATTATAGCAAATGCAATTTTTGCTTGTGTTAGATGCTTGTTAAAAAATAAAACCCACAGCTAGAACCGTTCTTTGTGGTGTAAGCAAAACACACATCTAATATATACGATCTAATGGCTTGTGATTTGTCTTCTGTTTTTTATTTTAGAGTTTATATTTTTTCAAACTTTCTCGTCTGCCATTAATAACTGTAAGTAAACTATCACGTTCTAACTTTATCAAATTCCTTTGAAGGCTATTTGAATGTTTTGATCCGATGTTATTTACTCTTTCTTGTCGTCTTTTGAGTAATAATTTATATTCATTCTTTTTCTAACTTTCTACACGAATAACTGTTTTGAGACTATATCATTCTGACTTAATCATAAGTGTTAGAAATGTCTAATATGACTATGTTCATCTTGCTGTTGTCATGAGAGCATTGCTAATAGTTTCAAAGGGCTCTCTTGTTTGTGAGCTACCAACAAAATAAATTTTCCTTACCTAAACGACAACAGAGAGCATAAACTCTCCATCACGGAATCCCCCCCTCGAGAAAAAAAGAAAAGAAAAAGAAAAAAAAATTCAAGTAACAAATCTTACCAGTAGAAGTTGCAAAATACTCAGCAGAGTATCTTTAGAAATAACATACTGTCTCTTTCCCCGGCTCAGAGCCAATCAAATGGATGTGAGTAACGTATGGAGAGTAATTTTCAAGCTGTGGATTTGGTCATTCATCCTATTCGAAACAGACGCCAGTAAATTCCATGTTTTCCAGCAGCTAGACACTTCTGGAAAACCAAATGCTATATTCATAGCACCAAAGGCGCCTATGTGTGCTATAATGTGCTTGAGTGGTGGGTGAGAAAAAGAGAGAGAGAAAACATGAATAAGGAACCTCGTAGTAAATTATTTTACTTCTATATATGAATTTAAAAAGTACCTTCATATAATGTTCTCTAATGCCTATAAGGACTGAGGTAATAATGCATAATTATCTACTTATTTTAGCACATGGTTGCATTGGCTACACCGTCCTTTCTTCAGAATCTCAAAATCAGTGTGAATTCTTCGACAATCTTTTGGGTGTTGCCCATCGTCCACACTCTGCTTCCTATGTTCTTGGTAAGAATAGTAACTTACAGGCACAAGAGAAATAAAAAAAAAAAATCCTGACAAGAATGATAACTTCCAGATTTATTATTCCAGACTGGCGAACTGAATATGAAAAGGTATCAGTGAAAGCATATAGAAAATTACGTTTTCGTTTGATACGTGTACCAAAAGCTATAGCAGTCCTTTAAGTCAAAAGTCTAGCAGCTTAAGAAAAAAGAATCATACCGTTGTTAGCTAAAAACTAGCGAGCTCTTTCCATAATATCCCTGCGATAGTATATAATGGACATTATAAGTGTTTGTACCTTCTACTAGTATATACTGCTTTCAGATAATGATTATAATGTACTCTAGTTTTTATATGTATTACGACTTGTATCTCATGCTTTTTTTTCCTTTTATGCAAAACTTTATCCTAAAAAGAAGAACATGCCATAACATGTGACTACCATTGCAACTTCAGTAGGTTATGATTCTTCAACCCATTTGGCAAGTGGATCCAAACCAAGTTCTTCAGCAGTACCTTCAAGCGTCACAATCACAAATAGTTTCTCAAGAATGCTTTTCGACAAACAAAAGACATCAGGCACTCTTTCTAGGAGCGTTGCTTCTAAAACAACGCAAGCTAACCATTTATGAATTAAATAATGTGTCGGGTGTCATTACAAATGCTAGATTCGAATATTAGGGGCGTTAGTCGCGTGTTATTACCCTAATGAGGAAGTTCTGTAACCAGCCCAAATCAGGTGATGGAGAATAAACATCAAAACATATTCTGATGAAAGACAGTTATGTCACTTCAACCACATCATCATCTATTACTACAGCAGAAACAACTCTAACTGAAATACAAAATCTACTCTTACTTACAAAGCATGACCTACAAGTACATGTTCCTCCTTTATGACTGAAATCATTAGAAAAATAGCTTTTCAAACCACCGACATTCAACCCAAAACAGAGAAATCGGTAAACATGCCAAGTTTTTCAGCCACAGTGTCAATAAGTTCAGATGGTTTTTTGATAACTTCTCCTGTCAATGGGCCGTCCCTAACTAAAGTTTCTCTCCTTTCTATACCACAAATAGCATCAACTACACTTTCCTCTAAAATGCCAAAGGTCAACACAACCGACACTATCCAGGTTACCAAACCCTAGACCTCGAGCATAAGGAGTACAGTTGAGTCAGCAACACCATCAAAATCAACTAGAATCCAAGCAAGTTCCTCAAGTTTTCCTATCACTGAGCTGGCACTGACCACAGTGTCTAACATATCTATCTCGCAAACGTCATCTCCGGATACTTTTTCCTCCGTAATGTCAAAGGTCACCTCAATCGACATTACCCAGGCTACGAAGCCCAAAACCTTGAGTATAAGAAATACATTTGAGTCCACAGCACCATCAGCATCAGCGAGTGCCCAAGTAAGTCCCTCATCTTTGGCTTTTTCTCCGGTTGCCACAGCGTTTTCAACAATATCTTTCACTAATGTCCCAAAGACAACAATGAATTTTAGGAATTTTCAGTTCAAATGTTCATACTCTGGTAACAAATCATTCGACGTCTTGGCTTTTATGCAGATGTAACCAAAAAAGACGATTTTTTTTTTTTGTGCAGGAGGATAGTACGAAACCCACCAAGCTTGCCCCCCATTACAGACATTATTCTATCTCAAGTCACAAATATCTTTGAAGAGGAATATCACATCGTTGGATATGCAGTAGTAGCTGTTGGCTACCCAGGTGCTGGTGATCAAAAGAAAGTAGATCAAAGTTTATTCTGCACAAGGGTGAGACCCAAAATCTTACCCAGTAACTGCCTATATGAAGAGGTCGAAGCCACCAATGGAAGAAGTGTCAGTTATCATGATATAAGCTTATGGCAATTTTGGATAAAATGACCCAAGGGGTATGTCTGAAAGGGGATTCAGTGGGAAAACAACCAAGAAATTGGACGTACTACCTATACGTACAAAAGAGGGAAATGTTGTATTGCCTTTGCTTCATAAGACAGAGGGGAACCAAGACATCCCTAGAACGTCAGACAGATGTCTGTATCAGTGATACAAGACATGGTTTATTTACTAAACAATATTTTTCACTGTTATCACTTGCATAAGTGTTATTTTAGCTGATAGTCTGATTCATACATTATCTTACAATTATGAACTTTTTCAATCATCACATTTTCAAAAACTTTGTTAACAATATAGTTATACATATGCTGTTCTCTGAAAATAGCCTTATGTAAATTATAATTATTATTATTATCATTATTATTATTATTACTATTATTATTATTATTATTAGTAGTAGTAGTAGTAGTAGTAGTAGGAGTAGGAGTAGTAGTAGTAGTAGTACTACTACTACTACTACTACTATTACTACTACCACTACTACTACTACTAATGATGATGATGATAATAATAATAATAATAATAATAATAATAATAATAATAATAATAATAATAATAGATTTATTATTATCATTATTATTATTATTATTATTATTATTATTATTATTATTATTATTATTATTATTATTATTATTAGTAGTAGTAGTAGTAGTAGTAGTAGTAGTAGTAGTAGTAGTAGTAGTAGTAGTAGTAGTAGTTGTGGAGGATTTCCTGTGTGTTATTACCCTTCGATCTTATAACCCCCTAAATTCGGAAATCCTGACACGGCTTCAGTAGAGGCCTACCACGATCTCAAAATTAAATCCTCTACCAATAAATATAATTAATATTACATGCATAGACATACATGCACATATTTTATAAGGGGGTTTATGAACTGTTGACATGTGAATATATAAATAAACTCTCCTCACCTTAAATTAAAACTTCTTCATACAGAATAATACATTTTCTAACATACATTCTACCTACGAGTGTTCAATTAAATGAGCTCATTCTGTCCTTCACACGTAGTTATAAATATTATTAGAAATACAATGTATCTGTACTCATCTGTCCGGACAACCCTGATGTCGTCAGCAATCACGGGACTCCGAATCAAAAACGTATCTTCTGATCCACAGATCTCTATCACGTTCTTCTACTTGAGTGTCTCGTAATGCGAGCTCTGCACGAGTAAGGGGCCGAGCATAAGGTATATAAACTTATAAGTACTGTCAACAAACACAGTAAGAATGAGTGCCTCGTAGCATCTCACGACGGCAACTAACTTTATAAGAAAGTCCCACAAACTCCTCTAGTTTGTCGGGGTCCTGGGTACTAGGACTAAGTTGACTTATGACTTGCTTACAACAGTTCTTTGTTCAACGAGGCGTTATCAAGGAGGTGAAGGGTTAATGGCTAAAATCCATTAGTGACCTACATTCCTTTCTCCACGTCTTCTACGGCCAGCCTCCCTAACAAACTACACATTATACATATGAATATACGTGTATACATGATAGAACTTAATAAGTATACATGCTAAGTCTAAAAGTATACATTCATGCACTTACGTTACAATAAACGAAACTATATGCAAAATAACACTTACATAATGTACGTAGAAATAAACTGTCTTGAAATATATTCAAGACATCCTGGGCCCCTCCAAAAAGGAAAAAATGGGGGGTCTCCCCATCAGTACTACAACTTATCATCAATGATTATACGTGCCCACAGTTCTTTAACCCTTTGGGCAGCTTGACGTTCAGATCTTTCATAATTTGATGATTCCTCTTCGTATACTTCTGACAACAGATATTCCCATGAGAGCTTTTCAGACCAAGCTCTCTGAATAAGAATTTTTCCTCTTCTTAGTAAGGGTGATATTAGACCTAAGGGGTCCAAAAATATACCCACCAGTGACAGAAGTTTATGTTTGGTCAACACATCTTCTCTAGCCTTCAGACCTTCCAAAGACAACTTGTCTGTATTAACATTCCAGATTAAACTAAAGATTGATACTTTAGGAGATCTAGAATTTTCAGAAAGGCGCTGATCCAGTACCCTTTGAAGTCTTGCATTGTTGGAATTTAATGCTTGCAGTGATATTTTGACCTTTTCCCACTCTACATCTGCAGTATTGCATATATCATACTGTTTCTCTTCACTGGTACAAGCATCCAACAAATTACCCACATGAACATTCTCCAATATTTCCTCAAACTGTTCTATTAGAGACTTCATTTGTTCAAAGGCACTCTGAAAATTGTGTAGGAGAGGAGTGTGGATAGGCTTCAAGGGAACGTACTCTGTAAAACTTCTAAGTGTAGTTTTATCTTCGTAATGCACTTCTTGTTTTACTCCAATACTCTCTGGCTCCCACAACTTATTAACAGGCTCTATGGCCTTCTCAATCAACAGCTTATTAACAGGCTCTATGGCCTCTTCAATCAACAACTTATTAACAGGCTCTATGGCCTCTTCACTCAACAACTTATTAACAGGCTCTATGGCCTCTTCACTCAACAACTTATTAACTGGCCCTTTGGCCTCATCAATCAACTCTTGCGTTGTAGTAGGCAATAACTGTGTTCCTACTCGCATAACAAGTTGGTTTTGTACACTACTGGACCCATGTTGAGTATCACAAGGAATATGGCCATACAACATGACACCACCTGGTGTTTCCATCAAAGTATAGACATCCCACTTGTTAATACCACTAACAAACTGACTAAAATGTAAGGCACCGATAACAATGCCAACGTTGTCAAGTACATCACTATCAATATCTTCATCGGCCAACTTGTGACCATTAGACTTTAACACATTTGCAGCCTTTGCTAGTCCTGGAGTGTGGATGCTAATTACCATGTCATCAACTACGAGTAATTTAACTCTGGCTCTTCTTTTCCCCAATTTGATAACTACATTTACAACAGGAAAACTTCCTTTCTTCGTCTCAGAACGAAATGCATCAATACCAAGAGACATTTCATCTACTGGGCTTAATTTAAGCCTTTCAGCTAATTCCCTAGTTATAAAGGAACACTGGGAACCTGTATCAAAGAATAACCTAGTATTTACCCAAAGATTTCCCTTTGAGCTGCTTATTTTTCCACTTGCAGTAGGCAGAGCACATGAAGGTAAACTCGGCTTCACCATTTGCCTTTGTACTGCCTTCATAGTCATCACACCAACATGTTTCTTGTCCTTTTCTGAGTCAGAATGTTCTTGCTCATTGCTTGACTCATCTAAATTTGAACCATTTCCTGACTGTTCATTCAGAAATGTAGGTTCTTCAAACCTTCTACGAAATTTTGACTCTTGTTCATAACACAAGGCTGCATGATGACCATTTTTCTTACACTTCTTACAGCTTAACTGAGTGTAACATTCATTTGCATAATGCCCTGACTGAGTACATCTCAGACATTTGTTATTGTTTCTCAATTTGTCTTTGCGTTCATTTATGCTTACTACTTTATTACAGTGCTCAGACTTATGACTTTGCCAACCACAAAACGCACATTCTGATTTACTATTTACTACCTTAGCAGTAGCACCATAACTACCCACATTCTTTTTATAGGACTGGGTATCATCTCTCTGGAAGGTTTGGGTCTCTCCCTTTGTGTTACCTTTTGTATTGTTGCCCTCTATATAAAATACATATTTTCCCAGTTCCTTCAAGAGGGTTTCATATGTAGGATATTTTGTGTCTATTTTCATGCTAATCCAGTTCTCAACATCTTCTGGCAATTTCATCATCACGAGTTCTGAAAACACCCAATCAGTGTTCTTCATGTCTCTATAATTTTTCAGACTTCGAGTAATGGCTTCTACTTCCTGCTTGAACTTAAAAAGTGATGAATAATTAGCACAGGGAGTTGGTATTTTTACCAATTTCCTCATTAAATTTCGTACAATCCTGTCCTTGCTGGCATAAACAGCTTGCAGCTGTTGAATGCATTCATCATAACTCTCACTAGCAACAGGATATCCCTTTATGGTGTCTTTTGCATCTCCTTGAAGGGCATTTCTTAAGATGGTAAACTTTGTCATAGTGGCCATAGAAGTGCTATGTACTAAACTATCAAACGTGTCCCAAAACTCGTTCCATTCATCATAGTTTCCAGAGAACAGTGGTATTTTTACTTCAGGAAATTTCGGTGTGGGTTGCCCACTGGGGAGGCTTGAACTCTCGGAACTAGGAGCCCTAGTACTCTTCATAGTTCCTAACTTACGAATCCGTTCTAGGACAGCTAAGCTAATATTATTTACTGTTTCAGCTAGACTGTCATGTTCTGTATCCTCCTCTTCAGAATCCCTTTTAAGGGGCTTATACTCGACATATTCTTCGTATTTCCTATCATATCTTCCAAATCTTTCTGTTAGCGTATGATGACATCTTTCTAAATACTTAACAACAAGTGTCTCATCATCTTTGGCAAGTTCTGTTTGACACTGAACACAATCACGTTGAACCAATTCCCGAAGGCGTTGTAATGCCTCAGGTTTAACCGACATATTGAGAAAGCAAATAGAACATAAAACAACAAACAAATAGTTGATGCAATTTTATCATCAAAGAATCCACGATCTTCTTTATACATCCACAATGCAACAAACATTCACTCTGTAAAGAGTATCAAAGGACAATCTTCCAAATCTCAAGATAATAACATACAGTTATTTAATTCCGTCAATTATGACGCCAATCCTCAAAGTGTAAAACACACTTTTCATCAATTAAACGACACTGTTAAGTCAGCAACAGTAAATGGAAAGTGTAATGCAAACCACACTGTTCCTCAAACGACACTGTGCACCTAGCAGTAGGTGGGTCACTACCTTCTGTTTATTTACGTAAACAAAGGAATCAATACGACATTCTAGATATCGTTAAATGGGAAATATGTAAACACACAAATCCCTAAAAACCACTGTTCACCCAGCCGAAATTGGGTACTAATATCCAAATTACTTAATGGACGCTCAACTACGAAAGTATATTTCGTTTCCACAGATAGAGAAACGCTTTATCCACGTGGGAAATGGGTTCTCTTATTTATTTCAACAACCACTTAAATTTCAAAGTTATATTTGCAATATTCATGCAAATACATGCAATGCTCCTCCCTGTTTTCGCTGAAATGTGGACGATTTTAACCGTAGAGTTTTGCACTAACCTCTTACAAGGTGGGTGCTTATCTAAAATGTACACTATTTTCACCACTACCACACCAATTCTCATCCGGTTCGAAGGACCAAAAGCTGTGGAGGATTTCCTGTGTGTTATTTACCCTTCGATCTTATAACCCCCTAAATTCGGAAATCCTGACACGGCTTCAGTAGAGGCCTACCACGATCTCAAAATTAAATCCTCTACCAATAAAATATAATTAATATTACATGCATAGACATACATGCACATATTTTATATGGGGGTTTATGAACTGCTGACATGTGAATATTTAAATAAACTCTCCTCACCTTAAATTAAAACTTCCTCATACAGAATAATACATTTTCTAACATACATTCTACCTACGAGTGTTCAATTAAATGAGCTCATTCTGTCCCTCACACGTAGTTATAAATATTGTTAGAAATACAATGTATCTGTACTCATCTGTCCGGACAACCCTGATGTCGTCAGCAATCACGGGACTCCGAATCAAAAACGTATCTTCTGATCCACAGATCTCTATCACGTTCTTCTACTTGAGTGTCTCGTAATGCCCCACGAGAACAACATATTATAAACTTATAAGCACTGTCAACAAACACAGTAAGAATGAGTGCCTCGTAGCATCTCACAACGGCAACTAATAATAAACTTATAAGTACTGTCAACCAGCACAGTATAGAATGAGTGCCTCGTAGCATCTCACGACGGCAACTAACTTTATAAGAAAGTCCCACAAACTCCTCTAGTTTGTCGGGGTCCTGGGTACTAGGACTAAGTTGACTTATGACTTGCTTACAACAGTTCTTTGTTCAACGAGGCATTATCAAGGAGGTGAAGGGTTAATGGCTAAAATCCATTAGTGACCTACATTCCTTTCTCCACGTCTTCTACTGCCAGCCTCCCTAACAAACTACACATTATACATATGAATATACGTGTATACATGATAGAACTTAATAAGTATACATGCTAAGTCTAAAAGTATACATTCATGCACTTACGTTACAATAAACGAAACTATATGCAAAATAACACTTACATAATGTACGTAGAAATAAACTGTCTTGAAATATATTCAAGACAGTAGTAGTTGTAAAAATAATAATAATAATAATAACAACAACAACAACAACGGCAACAACAACAACAACAACAACATCAACAACAACAATAACAATAACAATAACAATAATAGTAATAATAATAATAATAATAATAATAATAATAATAATAATAATAATAATAATAATAATAATAATAATAATAATAATAATAATAATAATAATAATAATAATAATGACAATATCAGTAACATGACAATGAACAACAACCACAACGATAGCAAAATGATAAAGGTATTTGAATGGGTATTAGTATAGTTTGTCATAAAAAGTAAAGCATAAAAGAAAATAGATTCTGGAATCGTTTATAGAAAACGTAAACATGAGCACTTCAAGATAAACTTTGCTAAATAGTTTATTTTTTTAAGTATGTACAAAAGAATATCAATGTTTATATCTATATATATATATATATATATATATATATATATATATATATATATATATATATATATATATATATATATATATATTACTAATTATTATTATTATTATCATTATTATTATTATTATTATTATTATTATTATTATTATTATTATTATTATTATTAATATTATTATTATTATTATTATTATTATTATTATTATTATTATTATTATTATTGCTTTCACTGCTACTATAAGGAAATGTACGCAAAGCTTTAAATTAAATTCCTCTTTTCGTAATGGACAGTTTTTCCATCTTATGGCCATGTCTGCTTGCATGATCTTACCTTCAACATATTACCCCTAAAATAGCACTTATTTTTAATCTTAAAAAAGGATTGGATATACTGATTTTGATAACTAGATCAATTTTATTAATCTAAGAAAAATTTATTCACAAATAATTAACGGCTTCATTCATTCCACCTCTTGCCTCATACATCTAGTCATGCATTTGGATAGGTCCTTAGCTTTGCATAGGTTTTGAACGCACTTGAAAACACTATTAAGTATTCTCGACGAAGAAATGCTCTCCGATTAGAAAAGATACTATGTGATCTATTTATCTATTTACATATCTATCTATATATGTATCTGTCTATAAATCTATATATCATATATATATATATATATATATATATATATATATATATATATATATATATATATATATATATATATATATATATATATATATATATATATATGCAAGTTCTTTTGTAGCCTAAGTATTTATGTATGTATGTACGTATGTATGTATGTATGTATGTATGTGATTACCTAATTGTGTTTACGGGAAAGAGCCCAAAGCTCGTATCTTCCCGTCTCCTGATCGGTTCAATTTTAGACTTAGTGATACTTATCATACCTGTCCTTAAAACTATGGATTGAGATAGCATTAACTACCTCCTCGCTTAGCCAATTCCAATTATCAACTACTCTTACACTGAAAAAGTATTTCCTTACATCCTGCAAAGAAGTTTTCTTACAAAGCTTCAAACTATGACCTCTAGATCTAGAGCCAGCCATATCAAAATATCGATCCCTATCCACTCTATCATAACCTTGAAGGAATTTAAAGACTGTCACCATATCCCCCCTCACTCTTCTAGCTTCGAGTGATGGTAAGTCTAATTCCCTCAGCCTCTCATCATAACTGAGATTGCGTATTTCTGGCACCAGTTTCGTGGCATGTCTTTGAACTTTTTCAAGCTTAGCTATGTGCTTTTTCAAGTGCGGATTCTAAATGGGGGCTGCATATTCGAGTTTTGGCCTCACATAGGTTACATAAATATTTCTGAACATTTCCTTGTCCATGTGCTTGAAGGCTACCCTCACATTTGATAAGAATGCATATGCTGCCCTTACTATGCCATTTATATGTATTTCTGGAGACAAATCTGCCAGTATGTTTACTCCTAGATCTCTCTTATTTTCTGTCTCTTGAAGTTGTACTCCAGCCACCGAGTAGTCAAGCTTGGGCCTTCTTGCACTTGTACCCATTCTCATTACCTTACATTTTGAAGTACTGAATTTCATTAGCCACTTTTCTGACCACTCATGCAGATTATTTAGATCCTCCTGAAGTTCTCTACCATTGTTCTCGTTTTTTACTTTCTTCACAATCTTTGCATCATCTGCAAACATATTCATGAATGAATTTACAGACTCTGGTAGGTCATTTACATATACAAGGAACAAAAGTGGCCCTAAAACTGAACCTTGTGGAACTCCACTACTAACTCTTCTCCATTCAGACACTGAGTGTCTTACTCTAACCTTCTGTTCCCTTCCTTCTAAGTAAGTTTTTATCCATTCCAAAACATTTCCACCTATTCTAGCCATTGATTGCAGCTTCCTAATAAGTCTCCCATGTGGAACAGTGTCAAACGCTTTCTGGAAGTCTAGGAATATGCAATCTGCCCAGCCCTCTCTTTCCTGTAAGATTTGGCTTACCTCATCATAAAATTCTAATAAGTTTGTTACTGTTGATCTACCTTCTCTGAAGCCATGTTGCCTCACTGACAAAAAGTTGAAGGATTCCAAGTGAAGAGAGATATGTTTCCTTAGTAGTTTCTCCATAAGTTTGCAAACTATGCTGGTCAAGGAAACTGGTCTATAGTTCAGAGACGTATCCCTCCTTCTCGTTTTGAAGATAGGTATCACATTTGCTTGTTTCCAGCATCTTGGAATCTCCCCCGACTCCAGTGACTCCTTAAATATGATACTTAGTGCCACTGATATTGTGTTTGCGCATTTTTTAAGCACATGAGGGGTTATGTCATCAGGACCTGTAGCTTTATGAAGATCTAAATCCATCAGCGCTTTGCATACCTCTGTGGCTGTAAGGTTGATGTTCTCTAATGCCGGCCCTTGAGCTTCTATCACTGCAATCTGAGGGGGTGGGGTATTTTCTACTGTAAATACTAACTGAAACTCCTTGTTCAATTCTTTGCAGATCTCTTCATCCGTCTCAGTGATGCTTCCATCCGCTCTCTTTAGCCTTAAAACCTGTTCTTTTACCTTCAGTTTTCCTCTGATAAAGCTGTGGAAAAGCTTGGGATTTTCTTTAGCCTTCCTGGTGATGTCCCTCTCATAGTCTCTCTCTGCCTCTCTCCTTTTACTTAGGTAGTCATTTCTTGCTCTTTTGTAGGTTTGCCAGGCATTTATGTTTTTTCTCCTCCTATACCTTTTCCAGCATTTGTCTCTCCACTCCTTAGCTCTTTTACACCCATTATCGAACCATATCTCTCTGGCATGAATTACACCTACTTTGGTGACAGGTATGCAGCAATCTACTATCTTCCCATATTTCTCACAAAAGATGTCATACATTTCTTGTACAGATTTGTTGTAAAATAAGGTTCTCCAGTCAATAACTGCAAAAAGCTCATTCATTTTGATGTAATCTCCTTTCGGATAGTTCCTCCTCATGTCCTCAGTGCCTCTACTCTCAGGAAGAATATCTTCAATGATATACTCCATCAACAACACACAGTGGTCACTCTTTCCAATTGGTGGTTCATACTCAATATTTTCAATATCCAACACATTATCTGTGAACACTAGATCAAGTAGTGATGGCTCATCCCCACCCCTGGCCCTTGTTGGTTCCATTACATGTTGGTGTAGGAAATTCCCTTGTACACAATCTAGGAATCTTGCCCCGAATGAGTCCTCACCACTGTGTTGGTCAAGATTTATCCAATCTATCTCTTTATGATTAAAGTCTCCCATAATCAAAATCCTACATTTTTTTTTCCCATGCAATGTTAACAACTGAGTTTATGACTTCAATAGTACCTATATGACTTTCCTCATAAACTTCAAGCCTATTTTGGTTCCTTGGTGGGTTGTATACAACAGTTATTATAATGCTCTCTGACCCAGTATTTATGCGAGCAACAAGAAATTCCTTGAACTTACTTTCTATAGCCAAGTTTATTTCTTCAACTTGAATCCTTTCACTTATGAGCAGTGCTATCCCTCCACCAGTCCTCTCAGATCTTTCAACCCTTAGTATTCTGAAGCCCTTAGGAAAAACTGTGACACTGTTTATGTCCTCACTGTATGTATGTATGTATGTATGTATGTATGTATGTATATATGTATGTACGTACGTACGTACGTATGTATATATGTATATATATATATATATATATATATATATATATATATATATATATATATATATATATATATATATATATATATATATATATATATATATATATATATATATAGATATATATATATATATATATATATATATATATATATATATATATATATATATATATATATATATATATATATATATATATATATATATATATATATATATATATATATATATATATATATATATATATATATATATATATATATATATATATATATATATATATATATATATATATATATATATATATATATATATATACCCACACATACTTTTGTGGATGCCTATAAGTAGGCATGAATGTTTGCATAAGTGTGTGTTTGTGTGCTTGTACGTGTGATTTTATTTTATATTTAGTCCCAAAGTACTGTCAGTAATGTAACAGTTCCTTCTACATGGCATGAAAGCTCTGGTTATAGGATAATATATATATATATATATATATATATATATATATATATATATATATATATATATATATATATATATATATATATATATATATATATATATATATATTTTATTGTATTAGCAGTTTTCCAATGTAAAAGATAACAAATAAATATTAAAGTTAATACCATTTATTTCTTAGAGAAAAGGTGCAGACCGATCATTACAGGTCTGTTCGAAGCCTGTCTTTGTTCGGATACGGTTCACCCATATACCCTGCTTATATTTGACAAACTTAATTAGCCAATTGAGTATATAGTATCTACAATGCAAATCACATTTCTCCTTTCCTTAGCAATCTTCAGAAGCTATCCAGAAAATCTGCTTCTTGAACCAACTTGAAAAGTCGAATGCGTGACATCTTGGCTTCCAGTTAAGATCTCTTACGCTATTTGGACTTCGTCAATGCCGGTAGCTTGTTGGTTATTAAAATGGTAAATTATGGTACATTACGGGTTCATTTTGCACATTAAATAATATATATAACATCTAAAAATACCATTTAGTTATACGAAATATTAATCATAGTAAAATAATGTTCAGTCTTTCTTCACTCTTTGGCCCGATTTCTTAAACAGTGTAAACCTATGATACCACATTGGTAGTTAGCTAGACACACATAAATGGATTTCATAAACGCATCTGACGCGGTTCTATGTATGGCTAGGATCCCGCACGGGATCCTAGCCATACACAGAACAGCGTCAGATGCGTTTATGAAATTCATTTATGTGTGTCTAGCTATCTAACAATATGGTATCCTAGGTTTACACTGTTTAAGAAATCGGGCCTTTGTCTAAAGTGCGGTTTACATGGTCAAACGTTTCGTCAAACGCGGTTCGACAGGCAAGTGTTTGAAGTGATGTTCGAACGTGTGAACGAGGTATTTGGTTGTCAAACATGTTTGTCGAACGTGTTCGACAACCAAATACCCCGTTCACACGTCTGAACATCACTTCAAGCACTTGTGTGTCGAACCGCGTTTGTAGAACGTGTTCGACAACCAAATACCCCGTTCACACGTTCGAACATCACTTCAAACACTTGTCTGTCGAACCGCGATCGACGAACCGTTTGACCGTGTAAACCCCCCTTAATTGTCACAAACTGCATGTTATACCTTAACTGAACTGCTCTTTTAACTTTAGAATGAGTAGAGAGGTCACTTTCCCTCAGTACTTCTAGTTACTCTGTAGTGTTCTTTGGAAGGGTTTGTGTATCAGTGATATGCCTTCTGAGAGTTAGCCAGTCTATAACTTTTCGTGGTTTTAAATATTTGGACAAGTGTTCCAATAGGTCTCTGTGTTTTAAACAGGTATTAATGTGAAATACTATGCATCAGGATGCAATGTTTTATGTTAAATGCATCAGGGCCTTACTTTCTGTAGAAGTGTGTGTAAGTGTGCTTGCACTATTAGTGTTAGCTACAGTGTAACATTTCGTGATTTAAAAGTTTGGACAGGTGTTGTTCTTGGACATTGCTCAATAAACAGGTGTTTATGTGAAAAGCTGTTTGATAGGCTGTTAAGTTTATTTTAAATACATCAAAGGCATTAATGGGCGTCTGACATGAGTGGAGAGCACATATGCCATCTCAATCATTCACAAGATATCTTGTAACCTACTCTTGCCCTTACTGGATTACAAGTTAAATGCATTCATTATTTTCTTACTTTCAGCATTTTATATGTAAGTTTTTAGATGCTAATAAGTTTTCTTGCTTATGTTTCTAATTACAATTGGATATTTTGTCAGGTATATTGTCATGGACTACTATTTAGTATCTGGGTTTAATTTCTTGTTTATGGTTTTTATTCTTACTTTTTGGGGTAATAAATGAATAAGGATTAATACTGTCATTATGTTGGATAAATCGTATTATTTCGTTATATGCTTATATGTTTTTTTATTACTAAGCGTCTTACGTTTTGCATTTTGAGTCATTTTGTCAGCTAATGTCAGCATTTTCCTATTTAATAAAAATTTATATTGACAGTTTTATAATTGTTTAATCTTCTATATAGCTAACCTCTATTATTCTTCATTCCATCAGTCAAGAACTTGCACATACACACAGGCTAAGCTAAAGAAATTTAGTTAGGTTTTATCAATATTAAGCTATTTATTCTTTGGGATTTTTCAGATGTGAATTAATTAGTGTATTTTACAGCTTTTAAGCATTTTTTGGAACACCTGCAGTTTAGCGGGGCATACCAATGTTCAAAACCTACCAATAGATGACGATAGGCTCTAACAAGAGAACTGGCGGATGAATTCACAACAAAATTGGCGACAATAGGCATACGAAACAGTTTTTTACTATCCTAACTAAAAATACCTACCTAACCTCTTAGCCAGGGGGGCTTCGCTCCCCTGGAACCCCCCCCCATCATACAGGTTAGGGTCGAACTACTTACTTGAGCGGAGGGGTGAGGTCGGAGGGGTGAGGTCGTTGAGCGGCATGGCCCGCTAAGCTGTAAGCTACCCCATATTTTTTTTTGCTGGGAGGGGGTGAGGGGGATTAGTGGTGTGCTACAAACTAGGGATTAACTAGTGAAAACACCCCACAGGTTTCCGTTGGGTGCGATTTCTCAAACTTTAGTAATCAATTTGTCCAAACGAAACCTTTTATCACCTAATATTACAAAAAGTCGCACCCCCATTTCTTATGGGGTGCGTTTTTTTTTCACTTGACCTTCAACGAAATTCGCTTAATATGAAATATGAAGATTATTTTGGTCATTGTTAATTAGAGCCAAACATAGTTTTTAAACTGTATCAAGGTATGATTAGCTGGGTTATTGCATACTTGGGATTGTCACATATCTGGGGTTGTTTCATACCAAGAGTTGCTACATACCTGGAGTTGTTACATACCTGGAGTTGTTACATACCTGGAGTTGTTACATACCTGGGGTTGTTAAATATCTGGGGTTGTTAGCATAGTAGTAAAAAGGACAGAAAGAGTATGTGTGTGTTACATGTGTAAGGTTATTAGCTAACCTCACCTTGTCTTACCTAACCGAAGCTCAGATGTCAAGTGTTGTACCATAGTACAAATTTCCGATAAAAAATGTTCATAAAAAAAGTTGATTAATGTTTACTCTTACACGTCTTTGAAACGAAAATGCAAAGTAATTAAAGCATTTCAGTAATTAAAAAGAACAATTTCAATTATAGTTTCGTTTCTTAACTAGGGATGAACTAAGCTAACGCCACCATGCCTAACTTTCCTTACTGGTGGTAAGAAAGCAAACATTTACCTTTTCTGTGTATCGATGACTAGACGTATATATTCTTGAATTAATGTGACAGCTTACACCTACTAACTGATTGCATTCATACTGTCAAAGAAGTGATTCCCCGTTTCCTGGTCTTCCAGTAAGTAGTCCCTTTATCTCTATACTTACATCAGAACCTTTGATATTTTCGACGACAAGGATTTTCTATATTGGAAATTTTTCACATAGTTTACAATGGGTCGATGTTTTCCACTAACTTTTTTGAAGGACACGATGGATGTTTTTCCGTCACAAACATACTCCATTTACCCGGATTTAGGACCGTATCGATTTGAGTTGGTTCACTCCCTCACTGGCTAGTAAATGTTTTGATAGATACTGTAGATCGCTTAACCCAGTAATAGACGATATTTGTTCCATTATATCGTCATTGCGTTTATTTCAATACATTAATAGTTCCCATTATATTAACCACTGGAATCGGACTATGAATTATACATGCGACGAGGCTTTTCTTTTCTTCTTTGTATTGGGAGTTCAATAGGATTTTTTTTTTATAGTGTACGACAGAGTTATTCATGAAAGCATACTTAAGATTTTATAGTCATAAGAATCTCCCAATGATAAATATATTTGTTAAGAGTACCGATACCGATACAATCGGATTGGATCGGGGGGGGGGGTAGTGACGGGGTCGAGTGAGCTCTCTCTGTGAATATACTCGTTTATAATGTATTGCTAATGCATTCATGCATTTTCATTCATAATTTCTCCATGGTTTGTTAAAGCTAACCATGATCCTTAGTTGAAGACGTGAGGGGTTAGGAATGGTGTGTATGGGTTAGTATCTCTTTGCGTGTGTGGGTAGATTTGTGTGGGCTGGTGAATGAATTAGAGTGGTTGTGTGGAGGTGGATGAGCGTGTGCAAATGGGTGGGTAAATGGAAATTTGAATGAGTCTGTAATTGGGTGTCTGTGCGAGAGATTGCAGGTGAGTGAATGTGGATGTGAGGGTAAGTGGGGAAATTGGAGGGTCGATGTGGATGAGTGAGAATAGGTGTGGGTGAATGGATGAATGTGGATGGCATGTACATATTTTTCTATTTTTAGTTTGATAAAGCAAGCTTCTAAATATTGCTATAGCCGATAATTAACTAAATAAATGGAAATCTATAGAGAATTGTTTTTGCGAAAGCTATGCAGTAAGCATTTTTTTTTTGTTCAGTGACTTCCTCACTTCTTGTTGTATCCTTTGTTTAGTTGTTGTTTTGTATTCATATTTGTAGTATTCATTTTTTGTTTTACTTTTTTTTATTTTCGTCAGTAGTAAATGGATTTTAATTCATTGGAAACTTTTTACAAAATTTATATGAGTTGGTAAGTGCCAGTGAGAAATAAAAACCTCTGGATTAAGTGTCAATATTACAGAAGTCACCGTGGCTCAAGCGGTAGCGTCCGCGACTCTGAGGCGTCAGGTCGAGGGTTCGCGCCCCGTCACGGTCTGAGGTTAGCAAGGGCATGCACTCAGGGTAGCGATTACATCTGCCCAAACATGTCCTTCGCAAGAAGGCAACCGTCCTAGCCCTTGGTAGAAAAGGAAGTCCATGACGTAAAACCGGAAAAAAAAATTACAGAACACCAGAAAATGAGTTTAAAGTTTCGAAACTTTAAAACTTTGATTTCTCGCTAGTTGCTCTAGCTATTTTGATGTTACATTTATTAACCTGAGAGACTACGGAATATCAACGTTTTAAAGTTGCAAATCTTTAACCACATTTTCTGGCATTATGTAGTTCTGGCACTTAGCCCAGTATAGTACGAGGTGCCTCATATATGGCGTATAAATTAACAGTCTTTTTTTAGGGAAACAAATCTTTGGCTTTGGTTAGAGATTTATGGGTCTGGACACTAACCCTCTTCGATTGTGCCATTTTGTCCCCCCCCCCCCCAGTGTCTAGTTAATATAGTAAATGAATGACCTAAAATCTCCAGTTTAATTCAGCACTAGCAATAGGAATGGTTAGATGTGTTCCCACATATAGTTTGGTATTCTGTACTTTATATTGGCTATGAATGATTCCTATTATAGTGTGTTTCAGTTTGAGCACGAAAGAATCGTCCATTATCAGAAAAATAATCTTACATTAGTTTATTGTTGGTATTTGTGAATTATGTAAAGTTAGTGGGCTCAAGTTACAATTGTTTCCCTGTACTTTCTTTCATAAGCTTTTGTGGTTAGCTTAGGTTGACCGTATTCTTTAGTAAAGTACTTCTCTGTGGTGTGTGTGTGTGTGTGTGTTGCGTGTGTATGTGTATTGCGTGTGTGTGTGTTGCGTGTGTGTGTGTGTGTTGCGTGTGTGTGTATTGCGTGTGTGTGTGTGTGTGTGTGTGCGTGCGTGGTGTGTGTGTGTGTGTGTGAGAGAGAGAGAGAGAGAGAGAGAGAGAGAGAGAGAGAGAGAGAGAGAGAGAGAGAGAGAGAGAGAGATTTATTTTATTAATTTATTGCGCCAAGGCGTCAGACATTACATGAGTTCAGAGAGAGAGAGAGAGAGAGAGAGAGAGAGAGAGAGAGAGAGAGAGGAGAGAGAGAGAGAGAGAGAGAGAGAGAGAGAGAGAGAGAGAGAGAGAGAGAGAGAGAGAGAGAGAGAGAGAGAGAGAGAGAGAGAGAGAGAGAGAGAGAGAGAGAGAGAGAGAGAGAGAGAGAGAGAGAGAGAGAGAGAGAGAGAGAGAGAGAGAGAGAGAGAGAGAGAGAGAGAGAGAGAGAAATAATAATATAATAATAATAATAAA